>JASSUY010030187.1:18143-41859 GCA_032466535.1 Forpus xanthops
TGGCACAGGGTGCCCAGAGAAGCTGTGGCTGCCCCATCCCTGCAGTGTTCAAGTCCAGGTTGGACACAGGGGCTTGGGGCAACTGCTCTGGTGGAAGGTGTCCCTGCCCGTGGCAGGGGTTGGAGCTGGAGGAGCTTTAAGGTCCCTTCCAACACAAACCAGGCTGGGATTCTATGATTTTAAATGGAATTATTAGCATATGTGCGTATTCATTTGCATATGCAAATACTAACCCTATATTTGCTCTGCAGTCAGTTGGATGCAGCTACTGGGCAAAGTAGACAGATTTTCAGTCTTTACAAGTTGAGTAGCATGGAGCAGTATGATCCCCATGTAGAAATATTGCAGTCAGGTTTTCAGGAGCTTATCATGCTCCCAACCAGGCAAAGCTCCAAGATCTTCCAGAGCATCTGCAAAGTCTGCTGGCACAGAGTTGCTCATTACCTTTCCAGCCTTTATCTCCTGATTCTACACAATCTTTAGAGAAGAGGAATAGTAAATGCTCTGAATAGGAAAAGGAGGAAATCCAAATATTAGGTATCTTGCCAGCTAAAACAAACAACATTCTTTCAATTGTCTTTAAATTCCCTCTCTTGATGTGCTGGGGACCCTGGAAAGAATATGGCATCAGGTGATTAGACAGAGCAATCCATATTTAGTGTAGCTGTGTTCTGGCCTTCAACAGGGCTTCCAAACCTTTTAATGCAAATATCAGGGGATCTATAATTGCATCTATAATCATTCTTAATAGTAGCTCAGAAAAGCTGGTTTGTGTTTCTATCACTATGTTGCAGTGCTTAGCATCGGACTGAAAGCATTGGGTATGGTAGAGAGCAAAGCATTTCAGTGCCAGAGGTGAGAAAGAAGGGCAAAACAGTGAATTCTGCTTTTCTTTCTTCTGCAGTCCATTTGCTCTTGAGTATGAGCAGGTAGAAGCTGAGCACAGAACTGCAACACTTTTGTCTTTATGATGTTTACAGCTGTAAACCAACCAAGTATGACATCCAGCTTCCCTAAAGAGCTTAAACACTTGCGAGCCCAGTCACATCCACACGAGCCTCAGCTTTTTTTCAGAGCAAGGCAATTACACTGGAACATTGCTACCAAACCCCAATACCATTGCTCAGGATTGACCTTTGGAAGAAACAAAAGACTTACAACATGAGGAATAGGAAGTTCATGCCCTCAGCTCTGCTGTAAATCCTGGCAGTGGTTTTTAGGCTGACAGAAAAGGGGGTTTTAGGTTGCTCTTTTCCCTTTTATTCTGGAAAAGCAGGAATGCTGTGTGGCTTCACTGGGCTCAGGAGATTAGACTGCAGAGGTCCCTACTTCAGTATCCGTGTCCTTTACCACTGTTGTAGCCACCAAATCGAAGGAGGCACTGTCTAGCAGTTTAAGTGAGGAGGAGGCTTAGAAGGAATAGTTACAGATACATACAATGAGTATCTGAAGCAGAGCTAGCTAGCACTAAAAACCGTGAAGTTAACCCTAATGCTTAAGTATAAGCATTTATAGCTGGATTCCTGGTGTAAGAAAGCATAGAAATCAGAGCCTGCAGCAGACATCCTGAGCCCCCCAAGGGAAGGGAAGGAGGGGAAGTGTCCTGGTGGTACTCTTCTCTATCAACTGCCTCAAAAGAATGAAACTTGCCCTATTTGTATCTAACACAATAACGGTGCTGTTCCTCACTGGGAAGATACTGAAAGAAAAGCAGGAAGGACTAAGAGGTCTCATTAGCAGTTAAATTGCATAAAGAAAGTCCCCTGGATTACTAAAAAAGAGCTCTTGCCTAGAGAGTAGCTTTTCTTTTCAATTACAACAGAAATACCTACCTGCTCTGATAAGGTGTGTGCCAGTGGGATGCTCATTAACCTGGATGTATTCACTTTGTTGGACTTGGCTGATAATTAAAGTCTCTCCTTCGTTTCCCTTGGGAATGAATGAAAGGGTCTGACTGTCTCTGCACAGCTTTGTTGTGAACAGTCCTTGAGGCAACAGGCTAGTCTGGGGGAACATGTCTGCAGCAGGCAAACTGCCTTTGTGCAGGGGAGCCTAAACTGGACCCTGTTTTAGGCAGTACCCCTCAAAGCTGAGCCTGGGCGAGGGCTGAAAGAGAGGCTGGAAGGAGAGTGTTCCCTTGCTTGTGTTGGCCTTGGGTCTCTGTCCTGCCTGTAGATGCTCTGCGCAAAGAGGTGGCATCCTTCTTCTCAGGGACGCTAGGAATAGGGAGGTTCAAGGCTCTGTCCTGACAAACTGGGCTTGCTGTGGTGGGTCAGGGGAAGGACCAGAGCAGGTTCCTCCAGCATCCCCACCTTGGATGCCAGCACAGACAGGTTGGCTGTGCCACACACAAGGGGTCCTTACCGATCGCAGTGCCCAGCCTGGTTGAGCCTTCCTCACCCTAACACAGCATGAGACAAGGTGTAATGGGTCCTGTGCTGCACCCCCTTCCTGCCATCAACGGGGGAACTGTCTGTGTCCTGATAAAGAAACATGGTCTTCAGAAAGGAACAAACACCCCTATGTCTCCTCCCATTTTATAGGATCATAGAACCAACTAGGTTGGAAAAAACCTTTAAGGCCAAGTCACTCAAAAGGGATGGAGCCCTCTCCTTTCTTTTTGCCTGCTTCCTGCATTGGACACATTCAGTGCTGTTTGTCCTGGCAGTTATTTGCTCCAAATTCCAGCACAAACCACCCTCCTCAAGCCACAGCAGAAAAAGCTGACAAGGAAACAGCAGGTATTTTACCCTGGGAGAGTGTGTGTACTTGCACCCTATGGAGCAGGCAGCTAGGAGGCAGTTAGAGTGTTCCTTGCATCCTTTAAAGGTCAGGTTGTGCAGAAAGAAATGATTCAACACAGTTTTTGGGACAGAAAGACTTTTGTCTCCATCCAAAGCAAAAAACCTTCACTTGCACTCAGATACCCCCATCCTACATAGATATAGGGGTCACTGATGCAACAGCTCCATAAATTCATACCCTTCCGTGCAACCAGTACAGCAATCTCCCAGTTAAGCACAACTCTCTATTTACAGGAAAGTCTGCTCTGCTTTTAACTCATCACTGATACCTGCACTTGGACTCTGCTGCAGTTGCTGAGTGCTTTCCTGCCAGCTAAGGGCGGCTGCATTGCTGGTGCAATGATTGATGAAGCTTAATAGGGCCTGGGGTGGGAGTGAGGGCTCATAAATTCAGCCAGGCTCTCCTGGATGTGATTAACCCAGTGGTAAAAGGGGGTGTCAGCACTCTGCTGCTGTGGGGAGGAGGTGTTAATGGGATTAGAGCTATTAAAGGCTGCAAACAGCTTTAGTCCTACTGTGGGATGATGGCTCATGGAGGTGCAGGGGTGAGCTTGATGGTAGGGCCAGGAGGTGTTTGTCTTTCCTGCATCCCTTCAGGGCCCTGCCTGTGTTGGGTTTTGGTAAGCATTTCAAAGGTTGTATTCTCTGAGTGCTTCTTGAGCCCTCATACGGAGATGGCTGAGGGAATCCATCAAAACCCAGAATCCCATCACTCTGAGATACCAGGTTTTTCATTTCCTTGAGCAGTCCTTCCTCTTTTAAGCTTTCCAAAGGCACCAGACCAGGGAGTTGAGTGCTGCCTGTTCCTGCTGCAATGAGAAAGATAGATCAGGCCCAGGGAGATTTCCTGTGTGCTTGCTCAGAACTGGCACTCCTGCTGCACGCTGCTTTCCAGCTCAAGGACTAATGCTGAGAAAGGCACTTTGAGCACAAAGTTAGCTACATAGACTTGTGCCAAGCTTGTGACTTGTATGGGAGATTAATTCTTACCTCCCAAATCTTTTCATGTTAAGGAGGAGAAAAAATGTTCTGTCAATGTCCAATAAATGATTCCAGAGATGAGCTTTTTACTGGAGGGAAACAGGAATAAAATGCAGCAATCCAGGATTTCAATAGCAAGCATTTAACTCCTCAGCAGCCATCAGAAACTATGTTTGCTTGTGCCTTGAGTAGCTTAGCACATCCTGGTCGCAAAAGGGCGATATCACAGTCTCCTTGGCAGGGCAGAGCAGCTCCTTCTGACCTCCAGAGATGGAAACACCTCCATCACCAGCAGAACAAACAAGCTGCCTTTAGCTGATGAGCACCTTCAGCTGGATGCTGAGATTTAGCACTCATGGGCTCCCATGGGGATGTGCGTTATCACACAGATGCAATACCCATGGGTGTGTGGAGCAGCTGGGTGCTCATGCAGGATCTGGTGTTGCTTGCTCTGGCTCAAGTTGTATGTAAAAGGTAGCTGGATATTTTGAGTGTATGTACCTACATGCTGCAGCCTTTGCAAGGCAGTGGGTTAAACCTCCTTGAGCTTCAGGAGCAAGACATCTTTCAGCCCTGCTTAGGTAATGTAAGGCTGCTAGTACCAGCAGCCTTACATACCAGAGCAGGCAAGAGGGTGAACAAGCCTCAGGTGAGCAACCTCTTGGGCTACTTCTCTGCTTTTTCCCCCATGAACATGTATGAATCTAAGCTTCTTTGCTGCCTTCCTAGCACTGCAGGGTGTGCAGGGTCCAGCTAGCCAATGCTCCTCAGCATTTCACTCCTCTGCTGTTCCTCAGTCTCTCTGAGGGCATCTCTGAGCTATCAGCTTCTGGACCATAGTTCCTTAGACACTTGTTGTTTCTGGAGGGATCTGATGACAAAATCCCAAGGGATTCAGAGAATCTCAGACTCCAAAAGCTTTGAAAATTGATTTCCAGGCAAGCATGAACTGGGAGCAGTAGGGCATGGCTACACAAGGTATAAACTGCTCCACGCTCAGAGTGTGAGTGCATTCTGTGTGCATCTTGCTGAGGTACCATGTGTGCTGACTCCAGTTTTGCTCAGTTCTTGTCTATTGCTCTCCTTTTTTTGACACAGCACCTTCAGAGCAGGGATGAGGCAGCATCTGCAATTCCTCTGCGCTGCCTTTGTGGTTTTTGGTGAAAGAGAGGGAAAGGCATAGGAAAACTGGGATGAAACTTTAACCCCAGGTATTTCAAATCAAGGCATAGCTGAAGGCACTTACCATGTGCCTGGCACCAAGTCCCGTGGTCTTTCATAGGAAATGGGGAAGCAGAGCCCACAGGATTCCCCTTGGCAATCTCACCTCCCAGCAGCTCAGCTCCCCCCAAAGCCACTTCAGATGCTTGTCTATCATTAAAAACCTGAAGTGATGGAGCCTCTGCTTCCCAGGCAGGGAAACCTTTCTCAGGGTTTCATTCTCCTTCCCATTTGGGAGCTTTCCTTAACATCTAACCTAAAGCTTTCTTCCTACAACTTAAGCCCATTATTTCTCATGTTATCCCCCAATGACAATGAGAACTCGTATTGCCTTCCTCTTTGCAGCTCTCTCTCATACAGTTGAAGGCTGTATTTATCTTTCCAACATTTCTGGAAAACAGAGCATTACCATTTTCTCTAGCAAACAGATGGGAGCACAGGATCTGGTTTCTTGCTTAATCTTACATATCCAGAAGTTAGAAGTCAAAAGTAGCAGTGTGATATTCACTCTTATATCTCCCAGCCTGAAAGAGCCTCCCTGTGCCACCCATCAATCCCTCTGCTTTAATGCTGTCATCTTTAGCTTCCCCAGCACGGAAGTGTGATAGGATGGGGGAATACAGGGTGCTGCTTTCCAAAGCATGGCTCAGTTTCTGTAGCCCCAAAGAACCCATCACTGCTAATGAAGGTGGAGAACGGGGTCTATTGAGGGCTGCCAGCACAGCAGCGTTATAGCAGCAAGTGCCACACATGCTGCACAGCTCCTGGGAGAGTCATCCTTGGGTGAAATATCGATTTTGAGGCATGTCTGAGGGAAAAATACTGCTATTTTCAAGTTTACTTACAGTGCTGGCTGTCATGTGCAAAGCAACTGTCTCACTTCATCAGAGCAAAGAGCATACATTGCTTGCTCCTTCCCTTTGATTTCTTTTTGCCACTAAGTTTTTGTTCTGTTTGAATTTTGGCAGGAGCAGAAGACTGTAACAAGTAGGAGGTGAAGTAGTCTGGAGAAAGGGAGATATAATGATCTTTTCCAGCTAAAAAATAAATGGGTTTGATATTAACACGTGTTGTAAACCCAAGCTGTTAATTGGGAAGAAAGGAGACTATAAACATTTCAGTATTTAATATTCGTGTCAATCTGGCACTTGGAGTAAAACACAAGCTTGGGTTCCATTTGATTTGGAGTGGTGTTTCATTTCAAAGCTTCCTTCAGCTGGGCTTTGTATTAACTGCGAATCATTCCAGACATGCTGGAACTGTGAGAGGGGTTTTCAGTCAATTTCTCAAGTATTCTTCAAGTTACTTTTCCGATGTCTTCATACTTTGAACACCAGTTATTTCCCCTCTCCCTCTAGAATCCTCAGCCTACCATCCAACTGCTTCTTTACTCAGCTCAATATGGGTTCAAAGGGAATTTCAACCCTTGGTAAAGGGGAGGAGCAGGAGAACTGGACTCAGGTCTGAGCTTGCAGAAAGCCACCACATTTTGGCTTATAAAACCTTACCACCCCCCTCTGAAAAATCCCAGCTTTTTGCAGTTATTCTTTGCTGAGTTTGAATAAATAAAGCCAAACCCAAATTAAAACAGGGGAGAGGAAGAGAGAACTCTTTGAGATGCTTTATTCTGAGTACAGGGTTCTTAAAATAAAAAGGAGGTTAAAAAAAGGAAAGGAAAAGCTCACCAAAACCCACCAAGGTTTTGCTCTACCAATGGCAGACAGAATATTCCTGCCCTTAAACTTCTCTTCCTGAAGAAGACTTTTCTCAAACCTTGCCGTTTAGCCCCAAACCTTGTAAATCAGACAAAACCAGAGCTGAGCCAGCTCTGCTCCTGAACCAGAGGAACTTTCCCAAAGGAAGCCGTGCAAAGAGACAGCTCCAGAGCTCACATAGCTGCCAAGGATTTCTCTATGGGCATGTGATTATCTCCCAATCCATTAGCTTCTGCTATGCAATATTAATATGGTCTTGTCCAAAAGTACTGCCATGTCCTTTCTCCAGAGCCTTTCTGGGGCTGTCCATCCCATGTTGTCTCTTCCAGGCTGCCCCGGGCACGTGTTTGTTGGTGTTGTAGGATGCTAACACTTGCCTCCATCTGCTAATGCCTCCCACCAAATCTCTCACCACACAAGGCTTTGCAGTGCTTCATGTCCCAAACAAATCTGGTTTGGCAGGGCAGCTTGCAAACCCAATTAATGGGCTTTTGTTATCCAGTGACCTGCTTCCCTGGGAAGTTTGCCAAGGAACTGGGATCAGGGTAGTGCATTTCAATGACTGGGCTCAGCATCCCACCAAGCAGAACTATCTGTGGTATTCACATCCCCTGACTTTGAGAGCCAGGATGTGGTAGCAAGAGCTCATGGCTCCTTTCAACTCACTTCTCAGATTAAGTCCAGCTAATGCAAAGACCACTGCCATGGCAGAACATGGGTTTTGATATGATTTTTGTGCAGTTACTGAAGTACCTGGGATGTAAAGCAAAGCAGTATCCTTCTCTTTCAGAACCAGGCACAGACTTCTTGGATGATGCCTCATTTCTCTGGGAACATGAAATCTCTGCCGCACCTTCTAGCAATTGCAGCCCTTGGCCTGGGGCCATTAAGACTGGCCTGGCTGGTTGGATCCATATGAAGTAACAAGAGAAATGAAACAAGCACTCGAGCTTCGGAGCCTGCATCATCTCCTGTAATACCTATACTCTAATTGTAGGGTTGGGAAATACCTCTCGTCTGCAGCAGAATCCCTTCAGATGATTATGAGGCAAGAGAAACATGCTCTAATATTAGGTGGTAATGACAAATATCCCCAGTTTCTCCCCATCCTGGTATTAAAGATTTGTCCTCCTTCGTTCCATGTCTGGCAGCTCGAGGAATGCTCCCGAAGACTCATAAAGGGCTGGATCTGAAGAGCCACCATGCTCCCTGTTTCCAGGTGATGCTGCAAAAGACAACAGGCTGTGGGAACCAATTTGTTGCTCACAGAGAAAAAGCAGCTTATGTGTGATGGGGAGAGATCAAGCATCATCCAGGAGAGATAATTTCTGGTGATGTCCTTTGCAGTTACCATCAGTGTTCACTCACAGCATGTATCATATGCAAAAGACTGAGATAAATATTGTGTGTTTCCAGCTCATTCTGTATTGAAGCAGAGGAAAATAATTTGTGCCCTTTTAGCACCCACTGCGGGTGCCTAAGCAGAAATGAAAGCAGATTGCACACTAATATCTGTAAAGAGGGGTTTCATCCACCTTTACCAGCAAATTCTGCAGGCTACATGCTCAGCCCAGACAGGAACATGGTGCTACCGAGTGAGGACAGTCTGAACTGAAGAACCTGAACAAGAACCAGATATACGTACAACCAATGGTCAGATCTTGCAGCCATCAGTCAAATATCACTACCTAGAAGCAACACAGAGGTCTCATGGGAGATAAGTTTCTCCTATGCACTCTGCACCTGAAGCATACACGCTATACCATCATCAACCCAATGTACCAGAGCAATAAAAGGCATCCTACTACAACTACTGGAATGAGGAACAGGGAGATGCTTTCAGGAGTATTTCAGTGTCTGCAGTTCAGAGGCCATGTGAACTGGAAAAAACGATGATTATGATGATGAGCTGTGTTTGGGAAAAGCTTTCAGATGAATATCTGAGCCTGTCATGCAGCAGTTGGGTCTTCTGGCAGCTGGTAGAGGAGGTCTGGTTTTCAACATTTAGGTATTTCTTAACCTAGAGGTGAGAACCATTTTGGGGAATAGGGAAAGATGACATCCAAAGGCTGTCTGAGATCCTAAATTGGATTCTGTCTTAAAACACAGACTATGAAGAGACTCTTGACAAGACCGTGAGGTATTCAGTGTTGTGGGTGCTCTGCTCCTCATGCAGTAAGTCCTGAACCACTGTCCTCTTCTTATGGGCAATGACTGAGTAGGTGGCATCTCCTATGGCAGAGATACCCAGAGTGACATCCCTCTTTGGGATGGCTGGTCCAAGCTTGGCATGGTGTCAAGTATGGAGTTCAGTGCTTCTCCTTCTCCCTGCATGGCCACACCACATAGCTGTGGTGCTTGGTGATGCATGTTATTCCCATCCAGTGGCAGCTGTGGAGAAAGGAAACACATGACACTAACACAATCCTTGCTCCTCCCATGCCAACATCCCATTCTGCCTGGCTTGGGTGTATCCATAGTTAAGGGGTCATGATCTCCTTTCCCTTTGGCATGAAGGGCTTTAGCCCTCTTCCCTTCTAGCTCTCCTACCTCACCGCCCCCTTTCCCTCCAGAGCAAACAACAGTCAAACCATTAAGGCTGATCTTAGTGCTTTGACACTACCACAACGTTCTGCTCCAGCACATCAAGGACAGACTGCAACCGCGTCCCTGAGACGCGTCATCCAGAGCATGTCAAACACAGCAAGACTTAACTCCTCCTAGGATATACGTTACCGCACGCACTCTGCCCTTCACCTCCTCAGTGGGCGTCAGGACCTCACTTATGGACCTCAAGCTGCAGAATAGCTGAACCTTCAGAAGGAAGTGGAGAAGTTGGCTGCCTACTGGCTCTAGCATTTGCTGAGGGGGTGTTTGGCTGTTCCTGCCAGAAGCAAAAGCTGCTCTGCAAGGACCTGTTAAAAAAGAGTAAGTCTGGCTGTAAATAGGCATTTCACCATGATCGCGCTGCTTATAAACGTAATTGAGGAGAGGTGGCTTCTCACCAACACGCATGCAGAAAGAACTACCCTAATGTAAATTCAAAAGGGAAAAAGCCTATTCCTAGTTATTTGCCCCTAATGAACACAACAAGGCGGTGAAGCTGTAACCGCGTGTACTATATCAAGAGCAATCCAAACCAATGTTACTTCAGGGAGAAGGTCCTACCAATAAAGCCCAGAGTAGAGCCTGCCAACCATCTCTGAGGCAGTGGGTTATATCCATCACTGTAACTTCAACAAGGCTGAGAAAGGCCTGTTGTGACATCCCTTGAAAGGTTCCCAGGTTCCCGCTGCCTGTGCTTGTGGCCGCTATGGTATCAGAGAGAAGGAGAGCAGCATGAACTCTTTTGGATCATCAGCTGTGATCGGTGTTTGTGGCCAATTGAAACAAGGCTGAAAAGTTGTCAGCGTTTTTCTGCAGCTCACTAGCTTCAGAGGACGTGAAGTTGTCTTCCTCTTCCTCCTTCTTCATCATTCAGTTTGCCATTATGTGGAAGAGGTCAGGAAGAGTGTGGAAGGCTCCCAAATGTGCGCAGAGCCCTGAGGCATCCTTCTCTTTTGGGGGATCAGGTAATCCAGATATGGCTGCGGACAGTGAGATGAAAGAGGTGGGAAGGCAGTTAAAAAGATATCATTGCTGAAAGCAGAGTCTTGTCTCCAGAACTTAATGGCCCATCCATCACCTCACCTGGAAACATGACATTGGAGGCAAGCCAGGCTAAAGACGTGGAAGTGAATGAATTCACCCAACAAAATGGATTGTTGATGGAATAAGGTATAAAAGTTTTCTTAGGTGTGGTGTTTGTCACCTTCCCTTCCCTTTAGTAACCATGATGCCCTTTGCTCTCTCCAGCCAATCTTTCTCTGAGCAGGCTTACCAGGTACTTATCCTAAACCCAAATTTGTACCAGAAGGGATGGAGGTGGTAGCTAAAGTATTTCTTTCCCATGGTGCTCAGAGGCCATGTGCTCCGTGCCTAACATTATGCTTCCAACAGGAGCACCTCTGAGGTTCAATTTGTCCTCTCCTATCTTGCATACAGTAGCTGTAGGCTCTGGGCCAATTCTGCTCTTCATGGTTCTCCAAAGTATCTGATGCTACTCATTGCTTCTGTCATTGATGTCAGTTGGTCGTGTACAGCTAACCAAAAGAGACATTTACCCATGAAACTCCGAAATGGCCCCACTCAGATTCTTCCTGCATGCCAGCTGTGAAAGAAATGTTCCTATTTTTAGCTTTGAGGTGCTGGCAAGCAAAGCAGTACATGGATCTGCATTCCAAACAGGTAAGAGCACAGCCCCTAAGCCTGGGCCTTCATTTCATTTTGCCTGTACCAAGGCTTGCAAACCTTGGTGCTTAATCAAGTGCCGTAGCTGCCTGTCAGCCACTCTCCCAAATGCAAATACGGTGGAACAGTTGATAAGTTTTTTCATGAGAAAATGCATGAGGAATTGAGAAAGATTAATGTTGGCTGTGTTCAATAATGTCTGTGTTTAAAGTCTGGAACGCTTATTCTATCAATTTTCTCCATTCTCCCCTTCTGAATTTTATTTTCAAACAGGAAAAAATCTCTTTCAAGGTCACGGAGAGGTTATGTTTGAAGATGTTTGCGGTGCATAGCTTCAGGCTAGGTTAAAATTCACTTAGTGATCATAGCCCGTCTTGACTGAGATTCATTTCTTTTGCTATCTTTGTCTTCTACTTTCCTGAATCCTGTTAGAGCTATGATGCTGCTAACATGGCACGACACCAAGGAGAGAAGATGCTCATCTCCTCTCTCTTTTCAGTAAAAAACCCTTCAATAGTGGTTTGCTGACCCTTTTAGTCTTCCTCCCTTTGCTTTCTCATGGTTTCTAGCTGACAGAAATGAGCTGCTCCGCTGTGCTGTAAGGATAGGGCAAAAATACAGCAACCGCCTTCATTCTAGAGGAAACTGGGTGTGTTCCCTGTGTATTAGAAAGCCCATTTCTTTCTTCCAGTATATTGGCTCACCATGTGCCACCTGCGTCATCTTTCAAGTTATAATCCCAGAAAGGGGCAAAGGCACCACACAGCCCCTTTTGTGGGATGCAAAACCAAAGGTTCCTGACTGTATTCAGGAATTAGAGGCCTATGGCATTGTGCTGTTGGAAAGTTAACAGTACATGTGGGACAAACAGATTAAGCTTTCCTCCATGGTACCTGAAGCTCCAATCCAATCTAATCTCCCATCACAAACTGCTTTGATTACAGAGCCACAATCTGCCTAGCTGGTGAAATGCCTTTGGAGAGGAGAAAGATGCTGTGCACTAATTAATAAGTGATGCCCCTATCTGGGGGCCAGCAGGGAGGCAGAGCGACAAATTCAATGAAGAGGTGCAATTTGCATCCCCAGAGCCAAGTAGAAGTAAATTAATTACTACTGAAAGGCCAGAGCCCCTCATGGGACAACCAGGGATTTACTTTGATTTCTATCTTGATTTCAGGCCTTTGTGTAGGAGACCTTGTCTCCAATCTCATCTTTATAACAGGGGCAGATGATGCTTTATGTGCAAGGACAGACTACAGCACAGATAAATTGCTCTTGTATTAGCTAAAGCCTTGAAGCAAAATAACTGGGTAATAGGCTGTCATGGCCATTCATTGCATGGGATGGCTGCCAGGGTCCTGCTCAAGGTCCCTTAAGTGCTGTCACCTCTGGGTCTACGTTAGGTGCAGCTGAGCTCTCACCCAGCACAGAGCAACCCCAGCCAGGAACGATTTGTGAGCACCACTGTGACCTCCTCAGGCAGGCTCCTGCTGCTCCATTTTCCCTCACTGCCGATGCAGTTAATCCTCTACTGGGATTACTCTCATCTTGGATTTCAGGTCCCTTCCAAACTGGTAATCATCGGGAGCATCAGTCTAACATGGGGTTTAGTAGGCGTCCCAGCTTTCATCCCTCTAGTTTTGCTGGGACACAGTTACAACAGTGCAGTAATTTGTATGCATAAGGGCTCTCCTAATTTTCCTATCTAAGATTCTGATTCCTTCCCACCATCTTTGCTTTTGGCCACTTTGCATCGTAGGAACTGCTGGGTCAACAATTACCCATTCACAGGCAAACACAACCCCTACCACGAAAATGGTGATTTTGCCTTCTGGTTTTGTGTTGCCATTGCAAAAGGTTTACTGTTACTGCCAGGACAGTGTATTCTGGGTGTTGCCAGAGGAACAGGTAACCTAAGGAAGGCCAAGGGAAATTTATTTCTTCTGTGTTTTCTTGCTCATGCAACTAGATTTTCTCCATGTACAAGTGCATTAATATTCTTCTATCCCTATTTCAACTGCTTTGCCTTGGTCTGCCTTAGTCTTCATCCTTGCTCAATTTCAGATGATGTCCTATAGCTGTCCCTAGACCAGTGATTACCTCTGTTTCCTCCTCCTCTCTTATCTAACCAGTGTTCTCATCACAGAGCAGAAATAACATAAACATGAGCGCAGTCATAAAACACAAACAAGAGGATAATGAGACTTCTGAATTCAATGATAGTCATCATGACTATATTGGTAATATTATGGTGTTCTCTATCTCAATTGTTATGTAGCTGCCATTACCTCTGGTTTTGAGCATTATCCCACTCCTATAGTACAAAATGGAATTTATACCTAGGCTGTGCTACCACATCGATTTACAGTGCATACATAGCCTGCCCTTCACTTACTTGCATTCTGCATTCTCTAGTAAATTCAGCGAGTGAATAAAAACCACATGAGTATCAAGCTACCTGATTCCCCTGCATGACGCATCTATTCTGCACTCCAAAATGAAAATAGAAAGCACCTTTGTTAATTCTACCTTTTCTGGAACTCCAAACCATGCCTCTATATTTAACACTTTCTCTCCCACAAGCAAAAAAGCCAGTTAACAGTCTCCTAACTCTTTGACATGCTTATACTTCTGTTATGCTCCTTATGCCCTGCTAAGACTGGAAGCAAAACTGTAACCAGCTCATGCTAGGTCAGTGACACCGGTACCACCACCAATGGAGCGTGAAGACAGTGATAAAGAGCAGAGAAACATCAATACATTTTGAGATGGGCTGTTACACAACGGCTGTAGCAGCTGGCATACCTGATTTCCCAGGGTGAAGGAGAGGACTGTATCTGCACTGCAAAATAGCTGTATTATAACCTGTTAAGTGCAGGACAGCATCCAAATTACATGAAGACAATGATATTAGCTAGTTAAATGCCTGTATCAGCAGCAGAGATTGCATGAGAATATAGAAGGAGGTAAACATGCCAACAAATCTCACTGAAACAGTGCTATTTACAGAGCCCTTGGGCTGATGGACCCAGGTGTGTTTTAAACAAAGCAGTGCAGGGTGGTAAATGCAGATAGCCACTTGGGAGCTGGCTAACCTCAATCCAAGTCCTCAATACAAGGCTAACCACAGTCTAAGTCCTCAGTTCAAGACTAACCTCAATACAAGTCCTGAATACAAGTAGGAATCATGTCTCAGATACTGCAGGTCATCTGTAGCAAACCCTCCTCTCCTGAACAATGTGTGCTTTGGTGCAAAAATGGCTTAAAAGAGTTAAGGTCACAGCAGAAGTAGATGATATTCTCCAAATTTCCCAGCTTTGAGAACAGTGAACTTAAACAGGACTGAGAAACACAAACGTGCTCCCTGAACCCTCTCCATGAACCATTGCTGCGCAAGAAGGAGAACAGACTTATAGGAAGAAGCAAGAAACAAACCCATTTGAGCAAAAGTAAATTGGGAATCAATTACACGGTGCAGGGGGGGAAAATTACAGGAGAAGCCAGTAAGGAAGAGTTCTCTTAATCATCCCATATTAGTGCAGTGAATTGGAAAATCGTGGCAACTCTGCCAGGGAATATATTGCCCGAACCTCGTATCAGCTGCCGAGCTACATAATATTTAGCTGCTTGGACAGGAAAATGCATTGCTTCCCATAAAGCATGCCTCCCAGAGAATTACAAGCTCTTATTTGTCATGCCAGGGTGGGCGTGTGTGGGGAGAGGATTGGAAATAAATACTACAAATGCTCTCTGTTGCAAGTAGGGACTTAGTTTATCTCTTCAGCCCAGAACATAAAACCCGCAGCTGCGAGAGGAAACAAGGTTTATTTGCAGTGCATCTTCAGTGATGAAAACCTCTTGGAAGGGGTGAGGAAGGTGTTTCTTCTTCATCACAAGTCTGACCCTTGCCTTATGTGGATATGTGAGAATAAAAAGTGTGAGACCCTTGAAGAGAGAGGAAAAATAGTGGTTTTCTACGAGATGTCTTGCCAGGGCCACGCTGACAAATCTGCAGTGCTTTTCATTGCAGTGCCATAGAACCCTTAAAGAATGCAGCCAGGAAAATGGATTCCTCCATGGCTTCAAAGCCACGGGGGTTGAGAAGACACCAGCAGTTCAGGAGAGGGGCCTAAAGGATGCTTGGGCCGAGCTCTAACACCTACTTGTCCCCATCATATATGCCAGTATATCCAGTTCGGGAGGTTAACTTTGCATTGGAAGCCACAGTGATTTCTTTGGTTGTACATCACCATGGCAGCTCATAACCAGGGCCTTTTGCAATGCTTAAACCATCAGGCTGGGATTCAGAGGACAGTTTGCTCTATCACAGATGGTTCACAGAGTCAAAAGAAATCTCTGTTTCATACCTTCCCCACTGATAAAACAACAGAGAAATTAGCCCTTAGGGAGGAGGGAGGTTTATGGTCCACTGATTAAGAACTCATTCACATTAATCCTGTTTTAGTGATGACATAAAGATTCAGAGTTTCCTCTTCTGCTTGGGGAAGCTCTACTTCAAGGTGAGGAGCTCAGAAGTCAAGCACTTCCTTAGAGCTGCTGGCCCAAAATTGCTTCAGAAACACTGTCACTAAAGGAGCCAAAAGTGGATTCTGGATGGATGTAACACTTTGTTGCATGTAACCTCCAGATGAACCCAACTATGGGAACTGGTCTTTGTGCAGAATGAATAGTCCTGGTGTACAAGAAAAAGAAAGCTTTTGGAATTGCTCTTGGCTATGGGAGTTCTTGCTTGGGCTTTCTGCCTGGACACCTTTGAGAGCATTCACAGTTCCTCCTTGCGCCATATGTATGTGTGATTGCAGAGAGAACTGCTGCCCAAGTAATGGAAGTATGAGAGGTCCCAGCCACTAAAAGGCTCCCAAGCCAAGAATAGGATCTGTTTACCTGCCTTTAAAGAACAGCTTCAGCAATGTTATTCTTGAATGGAAAGAACTGATGCTTTCAACTTCTACAGCACAATGCACCTGCGTGAGTGTGAGGCTCAGATCCCAGAGCCCCTGCTTTGCTCCCCCCATAATGTTGGCCATCTCCCCTCAATAGGCTCTGAAATGTTGGGCTCTCCCAGTCCCTGAGCACAGTGTGGATGCTGGAGGAGAAAACATCCCTTGGCACGATCTGCTCCCCTGGCAAGGCTTGGGAGAGCAGGGATGCATGGGAAGTGATCCATGAGTCTCTGCTGCAGCCCACATCCCTCTCTGATGAACCTGCCTCAATTTCTAACCCTGGAAGTGTGCACCAGGAGCAAAGTAAAGAGGTTTGCAGGGCCCTTTTATTTACTGCATCCCTTGAAGGATGTATTGGGAAGATCTGCTGGGCTGTCTGAGCCCAAATCTGTTGGGTTCTGGCTGGGAAAGTCTTCATAGCTCCTTAAACAGCATTCCACTGCAGCACCAGAGGTGCCTGCTGCCTCCCAGCATTTCACACTGCTTGATTTTTCCTTAGGCTTTCCCTGGGGCTGTGTCTTGACCAATAAATAGAGACAGCAGTAGCCCTACAGACACAGGGACAGCAGAACAGGTCGCATGAGGCTTTCCAGATGGATCTCACCTTCCTCTGGCAGAGGCAGCCCTCACCCCTGCGGGTTTGTGACCACATCTCAACCCAAAGCTGCTTCAGAGAGTTTTGCTCAAGCTGAATCAGTCCAGAGGAGCTTCATGGAGGTGTTTCCAGGAAGGCAATAGAGCTGCCTGCCTCCCCAGGTTTCTCTCTGCTCCATTTGCTCAGGCTCTCTGAAGTCGAACAAAACCCATCACCTTCTTCAGAAATCAAACATCCAGCGACAAAACTAAGCAACATAAACTCCTCCTGTCCCAGGCTGTCACTGTGAGTGGTTCTTACCACCAAGGAAAGCATTAGGCACTAATAACACCCCAGGGTCTACATGTATGTTTAGGTATTTTATGGCATATGTACCCACGATGGCTGCGTCAGGAGGCTCAGGTGGCTACCAGCTGATGGAGGGGCTTTGAGGATCTCTGTACTCATAGAGAGCCCTTTTCAACCTACGTGTGATACAAAAGTGCTGAGGTTTTTAATTTTAGGAAGGTAAAGAGTTGCAATTCATCACTTTAATCTCTTTCGCATTTAACATGTTGCTGTACTGAAATATTGATGTTTTATGATAACAAAACCACCTGATTTACACTAAATACCCACTTAATATACATATGTTGAAAAATATTTATGTCATATTTATTTGAACTCTTTCTAATATTTGAAGCCTAGTGCAACACAGTATAAAACCCATCATGTTATAATATAGATTCATATTTTATGGTAATAAAGAAGCGAAATGCAATCAAACCCACATCTGTGTTACCTCACATTGCTCTGGTTTTTATTCTGATTTATTTTACATGCACTATGGAGCAAACCAACTTGAATTGTTTCAAAAAGCAGGTTTGCCTGGGCTGGGGTCCAGCAGGATAGGGACCCATCACAAAGCAGCAGCATTTCCAAGGGAAGCCATGAAGCGAGGCTGGGAAACAAACCTATCCCAGCTGGAAGATCTCTATTCAAGCACCATTTCCAAGGCCTGTCTAGACAGGGAGAATACAGAGCTAATTGCTGTATGGCTCAGCAGAGCTTTGCTGGCTCTAATCGAGAGCAGCAGCAAGATGTGCTCTCCAGGGTGGTGGGTCCACATCCCATGTGCGACTGATCTGGCAAACCCATCTGGCTGCTTTTCCCTGCGGAGATGAAGGGAACTCAGCTGTGCCTTCATGTCCTACAGTCGCAGATCAGTGGAGAAAAGAGGAATTGGGGTTTAAAGTGTCTGTTAAGGGCATCTCTCTGAACAAGAGAACTTGCTCATCCAGCAGAGGATAGCGCACTGCACAAAGCCATAAATAATGCATAGATCCCTCACATGGCATTTGCTTCAGCCTCACATTCCTCTGAGAATCAGCAAATATTGTTTTTCTCTTCCCTTTTGTGTTTCTGTTGAATGGTGGGTGGCTCTGGGAGAAGGGAAAGGCATTCAGAAGTGCTGGGCTGATATTCTTTTCCATCTTCTTCCTCCTCTCGTCTCCTCTCCTCTTCACTGCCTTCCCAAAGAGCCTGCGAGTGGTGTCAGACCAGCACTGCTGCCAAGGGTTGTAGTTGCAGCTGGGTTTGGGAAACAGATTGGCTTAATGTGTGAAGCTAAACGCAGATTTCAGAGCACAAAGCAAACAGGACAAACTGCAGCTCAGCCGTTGCGGTGCCCGGGACTGCTGCCTCCCAGGAAAACAAAGCAGAAGGATTTGGCTGCTGTGCAATGGCAGGAGACAAAACGTGAGTTCCTCTCCAAGCTAGCATGAGCAGCAGGTGGAAGGAGGTGATCCTGCCCCTCTGCTTTGTGCTCCTGAGACCCCACTTGCAGCACTGTGTGCAGTTCTGGTGTCTTCACCATAAGAAAGACATGGAGCTGTTGGAGCAAGTTCAGAGGAGGCCACGAGGATGATCAGGGACTGGAGCACCTCCTGTATGAAGAACATTGGGGCTGTTCAGCCTGAAGAAGAGAAGCTGCACAGAGACCTCAGAGCACTTCCAGTGTCTGAAGGGGGCTACAAGGATGCTGGAGAGGGACTCTTAATCAGGGACTGGAGCGATAGAATGGGTGATGGGTTCAAACTGAAACGGGAAGCTCAGGTTGGATCTAAGGCAGAAGTTCTTCCCTGTGAGGGTGCTGAGGCGCTGGCACAGGGTGCCCAGAGAAGCTGTGGCTGCCCCATCCCTGGCAGTGTTCAAGGCCAGGTTGGACACAGGGGTTTGGAGCAACTGCTCTGGTGGAAGGTGTCCCTGCATATGGCAGGGGGTTGGAATTCGATGAGCTTTAAGGTCTCTTCCAACCCAAACCAGTCTGGGATTCTGTGATTCCAATGCAAACTCTTCCCTGAAAAGTAGGCTTGAAACTCCCATGGGCTGCTAAAAGGGAGGATCCAAAGCTCACAGCTGCTGAGCAGGTGCTTGAAATCCTGGTGTTGCTGATTCCCAAACTGCTAACAAGCTGTTAAAAACTGTTAATTACATGTCTAAGACTTAAACAGAGCGTCCAGGATGCTCTCATGCTATTAAAATAGTCCAGACTAAATTACTGATAGACTATAAAAAAAATCTGCAGTTACTTAATGAAGTACACTGGAGTCTGAGTGCAAAACTAGGGTTTTGGGATCCCAAATCTGCTGAAAAGGTGCTCAAGACCCTGAAGCTTCTCCAAGGTCATTCGTTTGGAAGAACTTTGAGAACCTGAACCTCCATTTGCATGGTTCTTTTGCATTGTCCTCATCTCACTTTGAGTCCATCCCTTCAGATGGGATTTGTGACCCATGGGCTGTCCTGGCTAGATGCAGCATTTCTCCTGCTTTACAGCGACTGTTTGAATCACACAGCTCAGTAAATGGAAAGCAGCACAGTTAAAAACCACCATACAGAGTGGTGCCACACTGACATGTATTTCTTTTTCAACAGAGCATCCTGAGATCACTTCAGTTCTCCAGAGCCTGACCTACTTTAAAGCCAGGATGATTTTGTCCAAGTAGCAGCTGCATTTGAGGGTAAAGAAATAGAAGGAAAAGCTTCTGAATCCCAGGTCAGCTTCCTGGTCACAGCCTCATGTCCCCAGCAAGATTCAGTGCTGCTTGACATTGACATCTACTCTTCTGTCTGCTCCTTGGTTTTCCTGACACATCCTCCTGAAGTACCTGCCGCAGCCTTGGCTTTCCCAGCAAGGAAGAAAGGAAAGCAGTCTCAATTAGTCATTGCATCATTTGCACAGCCATCAAATGGGTGAAGTAATTAACTTGAACGTGTTTATCTACAGCAATTATGAATTTGCATTGCTTGCTCTGTCAACAAACCAGATTGACTCCCAACCCTCTCTGAAGTACTCATAGAGGCTTTGCATTCCCTCTTTTGCATGGGTCCTGGATCTTCACAGGAATCAAGTTCAGTCCTGGCTCTGTCTGTATCCTTTCTGTCTCTCAATACTCTCCTGAACATCTGGGACTCCTGGTTTGTTTCTCAACATGCAATCAATAGACCCTCTTTGCTTCCATTCTCCACCTGGATGGTGGTAATAGCAACCCAGAGAACAAACCTTGTGGTGTGAACAGAGGAGCTTCAGCATGGCAGTGACTGGGGCTGGGTTTGGATTTTAAGGGGATTTCAGCAAGTTCATGATTATCCCTAGTATTTTCCACTGCATTTGGCAGGAAGTGCTCAATCTGCATGGCTGCTAGTGTTTCTCTGCAAGACTCCCATCCAGACAGTCCCCCTCTGTTTCACACTGCAGGTGGTGCACGTCACATAATGCATTCTTGATCTGCTTCTGAGCTTGATTCCTCACCTTAGCTTGTGTTGGAGGCTGCTGGGATGTGGGCTGGCTCTGCACACCATGCACACTCCCTGGAAAATGCTCCAGTGAGCAAACATTCATTAAACCCCAGCAAATGTGGATTATAAGTGACTGCGTAAAGGTGCTGGTGAATCGAAAACATATGCACACAGTCAAAGCAAATGATCTGGAACGCACCTGTGAGAGATGGAAAACTCTTTCACATTCCAGTCTGACACCTACCTCAGGTTGATGTTGAACTGTTGGCTAGGGCACTCTTCATGCTTCTGCCCTGCTGCATTTTCACCAGCATGAGCCTTTCACTGCTGACCAAGAGGTGATCTCAATGTCCAAGGGAGCTCTGCTAAAGCCACCCTCATCCATTCAAATAGCTTTATTGTACTTTGCGTCAAACAACCAGTATGGATTTAGTTTTCAGTCACTCTCCTTGCATTGGTTAAGCAGAGCATCGCTACTTTTCCATCCCTACCAAGATCTGATCATACTTCTCCTTTGCATCAGAGTAATACTTCTTGAAATGGGTTGCAGGCTGAATCTAGCAAAATGCCTGAGGGTTTCAATAGCACCACCTCTGACTGCAGCAAACAGTGATAATAGCAGGGTCATTGCTGTTCTCATTTGGAGTGGAGCTTTTGAGCACAAAATCTAGGATTCAAAAGGGGAGAAAATGGACTCAGAGCAAAATCAGGAGCTTGATCTGTGCATTCAGCACAGATCTGGGATGCCAGTTGCAGATCACATCCCCTAATACATCAGAAAGTGAGTCTTAATTAGTCCACATCTAGCCCTTGGTTTGTCCTAAATGCATTCCCACATCACTTAATTCCAACCCTCCAGCTCATGCACTCACCCCCTTCAGGCATTACAGCGCATCTTTCAAGGGAACTGATTTGCAGTTTAAGCCTGTAACACATCCCTGCAAGGCATGTTTAATGTGGCTTCAGGTTTGCCTGTGAATGTTTCCATACAGCTCTAATTAATAGCAACAACAGTCACTTTTCAGCCATGGGAGGGAAACCCTGGTGGGCAGAGTGACTATTTCTCTCCCTGCTATCACAGCCTTCTCTCTCTAGGAAACCTGAGGGCAAACTTCCAAATGTCTTTCCTCTTCTGCAGTATATTCCAGCGTGTGCAGCAGCCCTGCAGGGGAGCCTTGCTTTGTAATGAAAAGCAGTGCATTTGCTCTCACTTATATATGGGATAATAGACCAGGTGCTCTGTTTCATGAGGCAATAATCAGAGTTCTCAGGTGGATAAAAGCAAGACCAGCTAACTCATTTCTAGAGGGAGTGTATTACTGCGCTTTCAAATAAGGTTTCCATTTGGCTCTGTTGTATTTTGGAAAGCTATTGGTCAGAATCAATTTCCTGGATGCTTTCCCTTCTTTTTCTCCCTTCTTCTCAGACCCCTTGAAGGTGAAAACATTGAATAACACTCAAGGATGCTCTCAATTTGATGATATCATGCAAGTTTGAGACCAGGTCAGACTGGAGAGTGCCTGCAGCACAGGTCTTGCACTCACATTTTGGGTAGATGCTCATAGCAACAGGAAAACTCTCAACCACGGAATCTGCTTCAGCCTTTGCACAGGATCTTCACACAGCACTGGATGCAGTTAAGCACCTGAAGGACTTACATCCTTATACACTACATGTTAATATCTCCATGCAGACATAGGCAGGGTCCAAGTGAATCAACTTTCCAGATCTCACAAGCTTGTGTCAAACTCTTCCCTTGATGAAAACCACAGAATTCACACCACGTCTCCAAAAACCGGGAGAACGGGTTTTCCAGGATATGACTATGTTTTCCCAGGTTTCCCAGGCACCCACCCTTCCTTGCTGAACCTGCATTGCATGTGCCCAGCACCCACGACCCATGTGTACACCCAATCCATTCCTTATGTAGCATCAAATTGGACAGGTCCTTGAATGCAGCTTCCTGTTACTGGCAACTACATCATATAATTCCATCCACAAGAGATGATCCCCATTATTCCCACTGAGCAGTTCCTTCAGGAGTTCATTCCTTCAAGCATTAAAAAAACCCTTCCTAACTTCCATCATACAGTTATCTGTGACCAATTTATACCATTTGCTCCAAAACCAGCATCATCATTTAGCTGAAATAGCTGTTTTCCTCTCAGAGCTTATCCCTTGGCATATTTTCTACAGAGTAATCACAACCCTTCACACAGCCATTGCCTGGGCTTAAGCAAGCTGAATTCTCATAATCCTCCCTTCTACAACAGGTACTTTTCCCTTAATCCTCCTCATAGTCTCTCTGTACCTTTCCCACTTTGGGTTCAGCTGCTTTTGAACTCATGAAACTTAACTGTTCACTCTGCACTGCCATTCTCTACTGCTTTCTCCACTGGCATCAACACATCTTCATCTCCATAAGAAACAGCTTTGTAAAGATCCTGGACAAGGTACTCTTCCGAGAGGTGTCAAGGTACCAAGCTGATGTGTTCTTGAGAGAGATGCACTGCTAGCAGGGGAATATGAGCAATGTCACCAAGAACAAGCAAGCCTCATACACTGCACTTACTATTATCCACTGCTGTTTTCTCACATGGGCACCAAGAATACAGCCAGGGGCGGTCTGAGGACTATCATGATGGATTACCAAGCCCTGGGAGAATGATGAGGGACTCCGGAGCACAGGGAGTTTTCTCATCAACCCTCCTGGTCCAAGTGAAGTGATTTGAAAGGACCAGTCAAATCTGGTGATTCAACAGATGGTTACAGGACTGATGTCCCAACCAGGGGCTCAGCTACTTAGACCATGGGGCTGGGTTTGAGAATCTTGGTCTTTTGAGGGCTGGTGGGGTCTACCTCTCAGAGAAAGGGAAGAGCATCTTCACCAGCTTGCCAAGAGGTTGAAGAGGGCTTTAAACTGAAGCTGTCAGGGGAGAGGAACCTCAGTCTATCCCACTCCTACCAATTTGATGCCAGTGCCAGCAGGAGATACCCAGAGACTGAGGTGGACCGTAGGTCAGCAGAAAAGCACCTGCAGGTCAGCACAAAGGAATTTCAACCACTCCAGCCAGTAAGCTGGCTTCATGGGGCACCCAACTGAAATGAGTCTATGCCAAGGCATGTAGCATGTGGAATTAGTGTCATGGGTTCAGCAGCAGCAGTCATTCTTCCCCTTTAAGTAGTAGCTGGTGTAGCACTGTGTTTTGGACTTTCAGCTTGGGAACAGTGCAGATTACACCAGTGTTTATAGTTATGGCTTGGAGTGTTCAGACTGGCCAAGGACTTTCTGAGTTTCATGCTCTGCCAGGGAGGAGGGGAGCCGGGAAGAAGCTGGACGGAAGCAGAGACAGGGCACCTGACCCAAAC
>JASSUY010030188.1:0-10579 GCA_032466535.1 Forpus xanthops
CCCTGTCCATCAGTTCTGTAGCCCCATCATAGAAGGCCACCAGATTGGTCAGGCAGGATTTCCCCTTAGTGAAGCCACGCTGGCTCTCCCCTCTTGTTTTTCATGTGCCTCAGCATGCCTTCCAAGAGAATCCACTCCAATACTTAGAAACTGAAGAAAGACCAAAGACTAAAGTAACCCAGAGGTGGCAGACTTAAATTAATATACTCAGCTATTTGCAAATCCTTATTCATCCAGCTTGGTTCTACTATCACACAATGTTCTATAGCATAGAATATTCACATCTCATGTGAATCTCAATTGTATCAAAGGGTACCTTAAAACAGTCATAGAAATAATCAAAAATGCTCAAAGGTACTTTGTATGCTGCCAAAAAAGAAAATGTGTTGACAAGTACACAGGAATTTTAATTTTGAGTATGCACATATAGTCATATGCCCGTGGTGTCTAAACAGGATTTGCACATAAATTTTTCCTTTCTGTGAAACATAACCTCAGATATTTCTGAAAGTCTTACCTAGTGCTCATTTCTCTTGAACTTTATGAATTTACATTGAACATTTGTTCTGTATCTATTAATAATCGGGTGTTCAGATACATCCTCTGATTATCTATCTTTTTAGTTGCTTGTTTTTTTGTGCTAATTAATTTTTCTGTTTTATCTATTAGTTCACTACCTATAACCTGACTTTCTCCCTGCTCAACTTGACAAATTTGCATGCTTTCTTCTTCTTTTCATTTATTCTCTTTTTATGAAGTTATGATGCTTTTCTTTCCGTTTTAGGAACTCTTCAGTGGTTTAATTCCAGATGTTGCCCTCAATGGCATTATATACATTATAAAGCTAAGCAAATACAGGACTGAGCCCTTTGTTCCCAAGTTATTCAAAGTTTGCACATTTTATTACCTGTGAACAGTTTTCCTTAATCTTAACTTGAATCATTTTGATTATTAAAAGGCTACTGAATGCTGCTGAAATATTGTCTCCTTCCTGGCAAAAAAAATCCTAAAGAACCAGTTTTCAGTTATTCATTAAAACATGTGTCTTTTAGGAGAAGAATATGGAAAATCTGAATGCATGCATTTACTTTGTTGTTGTTTTCTGATGGATTTATTAATATTGTTATGATCTATACAAAATGTCCTTTATACAGTATGTCATCCAACTATCTTCACCCCTTCTCTGATTTTTCACTTAGACTAAAAAACCCTTTTTTATTTTCATTGTCTCTTTCTTAGATTGCCTTTTACCGGGAAAATTATATTTATGGGTGGGTTTTTTTTAAGCTTTCCCACAATGGGATGACATTTCTCTTCTATTAAGACAAAGAGATGAATAACCCAAACAGGCATAAAAACATGTTAAATGAGTTGCAAGTAAAACCACCAAAAATTGCTTTTATTGTATTTGAGCTGCTCTTGTCATAGGCAGTAATGAAGACCAGCAGCAGACATGGGAAACTACTAATATATGCACCACAATCCTTAACTTACCTCTCAGCGTCTTTTAGAAAGAAAGCAGGTTACTAAAAGTAGATCTCTTGGAAGAATTTTGTTGGGTTTATCTTATCTCTGTTAGTACATTTTCCCCAGAATAGCCATCCCATTTCCACAAAAAATGTACCGAGACAAAACACCACCAATATAAAACTAAATACAAGGGAGGCGAGAGAGATTGTGACCTGAACAATTCACTTCAACAAAAATTTTGCGTCTCTTTGAGGCCCCTCATTCCTCCAACAGTGGTAATTCATTGAGGACTACCAAGAGATTGTTCCTACCTCTCTGGGTATCTGCTCCAGGAAAGGAGGAGATGAAAAACCACAGCACTGAAAAGAAGCCCATCTTCTTTTAACAAAATACTTCAGCACATGTTTATGGTTAAGTCCACTTGCGACTTATCTTGTCTACATAAAAGAATTGCTGGATAAAATGCTGGCTACTTGTTCCTCATGTCTTAGTATCTATGAAGTTTCCTCATGATCCTTACCAAGCAGCATTCATCAGTTTCATCTGTGAGCATGGTGACCTACTTTTCAAGATCTTCGGATAAGATCATTGGCTAATTTTAGCACTCTGCTGACTCATTTTGATGTCTGTGTGTAGGAGGTACTTCTGTCGAGAGGACTACCCACTGAGGAGATTCTCCTCTCTCCTCAGTTTTCACCAGCTTGGGACCACAGATACATAGTCTCCTGCAAACCTGGGCTAAGATGGGATTTCTCACACGAGGTACTACAAACGGCAATGATGATCTTGAGGAAACGTTAGGGTCAAATTGCCAGCAGTCACAACTAACCTCTGTGTGCTCATAAAGCAGAATGGCCTTGTGTAAGAAAATTATTTCTTTTCTTTCTTTGTTGGCAGCTTCCCTTGATGACCTTTATTTAAAAAAAAAAAAAGTGGAAATTAAGACATCAGATCCTTGACTCTGCCAAGACATGTATCTGCATGACAGGAGGCCTTCTACTGTCTGTCTCCAAGGACAGATGCTTTGAGCATGATTCACAGTGGAAAATGAGCAGTGGTGCAGTTACTCCACAGTACAGACAGACGTTAGTAATCGATGCAGTGCAACAGACATCACAAATGGCCATTTAGGGGCTAAAGGGCAAGAATTGCATTGGTCTTCAGTTACATACAAAAGACAAGGCAGTAACTGCAATATGACTTCCTTAGAAGAGAAAACACTACCTGAAACTAAGAGCTTGCAACCTCAGGGTCAATGCGACTTGAAAATCCAACCAAAATAGCCTCTGACCAGCTGAGAACACCCCATACTGACAAAAAAGCAACAGCAGATTTGCCTAAGGAGACAAAGCACATTCCTGCAGCCTTGGCACATGCCCCTGATTGTCATGTAGCTCACCTTGTTATCAGGGTGCTTCATGCATCGGGCCTGGGGCACACTTTGCAAATACCTAATATGAAAAGATAAATTCCTCGATTAATTCTCTACCAAGCATGCTTGTTTCCCTCCTCAGTTGATGAAGAACTGAATTTGACACAGGATATAATGCAGGAGAACAAAGTGTCAATAAAAGGTAGAAAAAGACCAACCAACAGCTCCATTAGCTGCTCCACCTTTGTAATATCAGGGTTATTTCTGGTCACTACCAGAGACATCTGCCGTACCAGAATTACAGGATGAATGTCAGTATAACAGCATGGGGTCAAAGAACTGTCTTACCAACTTTGCATTCCCTGGAATGAGGATAAGCTGCACTATTCATTACTTTCTTATAAACAGGAAAAAAAAAGCAAGTATGTCTTCATCAAAAGGCTTCAGTCTTCTGGCTCATTTTTCTAGTGGAAGTAATTACAGAAGTTACAACTTCTACCTACTGAAAAAAGGTAAAGCGTAGGAATGAGGTTATCAATATAATAAGTGTTTCTGCTTTATGACCTTCTGATTTATGAAGTGTGCATTTCCACTGCAGTACTGCTACAGATTATAGATACTCATCTTTCAAACCTGAAAGTGTTGGAGGTATGTGTGGCACGCAGTGTGGCAACCCATCCTATATCATCAAATGCCTTTTCTATATCAAATTCAAGTTCTCTTGCAGCTCTTTTTATTATTTGTTTCCTTTACATTCAATACCATTTGTCTTTGATTATCAGAAACCTAGTACTGAAAAAACAGTATAAATGAAAAGAGGCATTTTTCAGGTGTACTGAGCTTACTAAGAAGGCCAACTGAAGTCTTACTTAGCCTGTTTTCATAGGCTTTTCATACCCGAGCCTAGACAAGTGAAGTTATTAATAAATAAAACGCAAGGATGAGTCTTCCTCAGGCTTTTTAAAAAAGACTGCAAAGACAGCCAATAATTATTAGATTAAAGCAAGTAATTATGGGAAGTCACAGAACCTATAGTAAGCTTTTCTGAGATATTACCCACTCCAGTTGTTTTGTATTCTAATTTTAAACATCATTATTTTCCCAAGAATGAAGAAGTCTCAGTCATGCTTCTCATGACCACTGCTAAAGTTTTGAAAGGTATAAAATAAAGACAGGGAAAAGAAGAAGCTACACATAAGTTTTTTCCTCCCTCACACAGCACTGAGGTTATTTTTGCATTTAGTCCATGTTAGCATTCTCTAAAATTAAAATATACGTAAGACATTTAAAGGTATGATTTGACAAACCTGCATTTCTCAGGTGGTCACTGAAGTAAAAACAATATCAGTTTGGTTTGCATACCTACTAGCACTTTTCTGATCTGAGCAAAGCTAATAATTTCAGAATGCTGTACAAACTCATCACAAACTTGAAGCATAAGCTATTGCTATGGAGCTATGGAGGGAGGAACAAGCACGTCAACCCCTTTCTAAACAATAAAGGAAGAAGCAGGATTTTCTCTGATAAAAATCCTTGTCCTAGGATAGTGTCACTCGAGGACACGAAGGAATATTTTCCATCTACAGTGGATCTGAAAATCTCAGTTGAGTTGAGCAGTGGTTGTTGCCAAAGTCTGAGTAAGGACAAAGTGTCACATACCAATACCATCAGAAACTCTGCAGCATACACAAAAACAAAAACCAACCAATCAAACAAACAAAAACCTAAACCCCACACATTTGATGCCACTCTTGAAAGAACAGGATGATCAGTGACCCTGACAAAGGGCACAAGAGATTTCCAAGTACTCACCAGGCTCTAAGTGTACTAATCATGTTACCTTACAAGTCAGAATATATCTTTTGCTGGAAGAAAAACAAGTACCTAAAAAAAAAAACCATAAAATCCAAAGAACTCACAAAATGCTGTACAAGTGAAAGATGCCATGTGCAGAGGTTGGTACTAAAAGTTGCAGTGAAGAAGACAAACAGCAAACCCTTTGGTTTCGCTAGTTAAAGGGCTGTGGCTCTAGCTGATGTCTTGACCCGTTTTGAGATGATGGGAAACTTTTCCTGGAAGTTGCTTCTCCTTGAAGGAGTGAGGCTGTTGAAACCAAGAGGAATAGCTAGTCTGGCTTTATTTGTAACCTTTCCTGAACAACAGCTTCTTAATTTAACTAGTTAGTGCTGAACTTTCTGTTATGTTTGCTAGTGATATGAGTCAGTGCAAGGTGCAGCACTTTTAACCGTAAACCTCAAGAAACAGAAAAGGAAGATTCATTATTCAACATTAAAAATTTTTAACAGACAGAACCAGGATTTGCCCTTATGTCTGTGTTATTGGGGGAAAGGGGGAAGGCAAGTTTGGGGTTTTCTTTTTTCCATTATGCACAGACAACTGCTTACAACAGCAAACCAAGGCTAAGACTACATTATGTATCAAAGTTTGCAGTATCACAGTACCCTCTGCGTTTTGCCAAGCAAACACCCAGTCAAGGAAATTGAGTTTCTCAAATAACCTAAAATGGGTTTACAGCAGGAAAATACAGTCAGGGTGAATGTTGTCATCAGGAACACAGTAGTCACTATGAAGTTACTATGTTTCTATGTGGAGTACCTTTGTGGAATACACGTTCAGCCCCACAGCTAGTTGGACCTACCAGTATGGAGCTGAGGCAGCCTCTCCCCTATCAACAACTGGACTTAGGAACCCTGTCGATAGGCTCAGCAGTAATATATCTTGAGTATATCCAAAAAGTTGGAGGCTAAACCTAGATAAGATTTACTGATGTTGGTTGACTTTGCATTAATTTGTGCAGAATAGCAATTGTCTTTTTCAATTGATGGGTTTGGTCTACGATGCTGCTAAAACTTCTACAGGGGAAGAACATCTGGAAACTGTGAAGCTTCAGCAAAGGGAATGACATTATCAGCAGATTGTTCCCAAGCTGGACAAATGAAAAAGCTTTTATCAGGTCTTTCAGAAATCCCAGGAATTGAGATTCCATCTTAGATTCTCCTAAAAGTAAAATTGAGGACAATGACTACCAGTATCAGCTGAGCTCTTCTAAAAAGCTGCCATAGAAACTTTTAAATCCAGTTAGAGCTTCTACAAAATACCAAGCAAAATTTAGAGTTGAACCTGAAATATCAACCCAATGTACTAGGAACACAGCTGGAAAGCAATGCCAAAGGAAACTTTGGCAATTGGCAGGTGACTTTATCATCTTGTATCATCTGCTCTCATACACAAATGTAGTTTGCTACTGGGTAGCTGCAAAGTACTTTCATTTCTGACGTATTAACAGCCCTACTGCTCGTGCGCACAACTGCAAGAACAGGAAAAGTTTCAGACAGGTCTTACACAGATTTCACAGCTCTGGTGAGCACACCCCCCATTACCCATACGGTTGGAGCTCCCTGTATGCAATTCTAACAAAGAATATAATGTTGTTAGCAATTTTTGTATTTTAAGGAACTGATCTCCCAGTGATCAATAAATAACACAAAAGTCAGTACTCAGCATACCTAGCTGAATCTGCAGACTTGGCTGTATCTAGAAAGCTTATCAGTATTTGTCATTTCAGGTTGCATCATCTGCTAAAGTTTTGGCACTTGGTCATTGACTAGAACATATTGCCTGCTTGGAAGACGGTCAGGTAGACATACTGACCCTGACAAATGGGCAGAGCTGTAAGCTAGCACAAACTGGATAGAGCCCAAGGGGCTTTAATCCTTCCATTATCTGTAGCTTATTTTTGCTGAAAGGTTGTTTGTTGGTTTTGTTGGTTAAAAACAGCTATTTGGAAGGAGCAGTAACCGTTGCAGGGAGGAGTATCATGCAGATGCCAATAGCAGATGGATCTGTCACCCCAGCGTGACTGATAGTAAGGAAGCATGAGGGCTCTTCACTGCATGGGCTGCATCCCCTCCTGACGAGGAGTAAAGGAAGAGGAGCCATCTATGAGCACAGCAGGAAAGCACTACAACACTGCTTCTCCAGTAGCTGTACAGATATAAACCATAATTAATGCAACCTCAAAGTCTAGTCTGAAGTAGGGTGCATTGTAAAATTTTGAGTAACAGCTGGCAGAACACCCCCGAATGACCTCAGAACAGCAGGCTGCTCCCAGGCTGCTGCTGGAAACACTGTGAATGGTGCTTCAATCCACTTGGGTGCTTCACAGACTCATGATCCTCTTTGTAGCTTCTGGAGATGATATGTAGTGAGACTGGAATTTACCATGCCAGGTACCTAACCCAGGTCAGCTGAAATTATGTTTAAGTTATCATAATGATAAAAACTGAACATGGGATGGAATGAGTGAGGTGCTGTAGTGCATAGAACTGCAGAGACAGGATGGAATCTGGAGATGATAGGACACTGGCAGTGGCAGGTGCTGAAGAGACAGGACAGAAACATGAGCAGATGTTTTTCCTGCACAACGCTTTCATGAAAATCAAAATAGAAAAAAAATAGATGAGTGAAAGTAGTAGAAAGGGTCTGTCATACTCACATTTAGAGATTAATTCTCACTGACCAACTGACCCACCGGCACATGATGTGGAAAACTGTACAGGAAGAAGAGCTTGATGAGTGGAGGTGCAACTAGAGATATTCTTGCCCCTCACAAAGCAGCCTCTGAGCAGGGAGCTGCGCAGCTGCACCCCTTCATGCCTGCCACACCATCTACTGATAACCAGAAGAGTGGGAAACAAGCCTTCTAAGCCCACTCTTTTAATGATGGTTCTTATATAAGGCAGAAAAAGCAGCAAGAAGTAAATTACTTGGTGCTTTACTGTGTATTAAATGCATATACAGCTTGATTTCTGAATTTTTGATTATCAAATGCTGGCCAGTTCTGGCAAGAACTTGACATCCAGATAACCTGATTAAGGAACACATGCCTTCTTCACCTTTTTATTTACCCTTATACCCTGATTGAGCAAACCTTGAGACCAATTATGGCTACTAACAGTTTAACATACTTTGTCTTTTCCCATCAAGCATCTGTACCGTGGAGCACACAGTTAACCCAGGAATAAACATTTTTAAAGCAAATTTCTTGAGTTGTAACATAAGAAACTAGATATCCGTGGTCATGCCTGTGCTTCACTTTTACCTGTCCAAGTCACTTTTACCCTAACAAGCTGAAGCACTGAAAGCAATTTAATCACAGAAACTGGGGACACCATCACTAGCATCCAAGATATTGACCTTTAGCAAGTTTTACAGATTATACTGAACTCCCTGTTACAAACACCAAAGCAAGTTTCAAGTTAGATTAGTTTTAACTTGAAATTTAACCCCCACCCTCTGTCCTTGCCCCACTTGTGAAGCTGTTCACTACCCAGATCATACCCTATGCTGGGCATAGACACCAGCCCTGCATTACTACGAGAGTTCAGTAAGGAACTCAGAAGTGTCACCAAGGATTTTTCCCAGAAAAGCACTAGCTTTCAGCTACATGCAAAGAAAATATCCCTAAAAATATGCATTTCCAGTGGATGCCCTTTAAAGTTATTCAAGAATAGAGGACACCGATCATGTGCAAATATTGCTGGATCAAACAGCATTATTTTTGCCTGTAGACAAGCTCACATGTAAAAGCAGATAACTGTGACATTTTTCAGAGGGTCAGAGCTGCAGTGCCCGTGCAGGTCTGAGATTCAGAGGTGCAGGGAGATTATAAAATTAACAGGAGAGCGGTTATCAATAAGGAATCAATGTTGAGAACCCTGCTTTAGGATGAAGTAAGAAGAGATGCTGAACTGGTTATCTGAGGGCTGCTGGAAGCTTTTTTTTTGCTGGGGAGGCTGATAAGTCACAGTAATACATGCCAACATTCTAAAAGCACAATTTAATTGAAAATACATTTCTTCAGGGAATAAAAAGATCAAAATAGGATTTACTCGACCAGACATTGTGGTGGCTGTTATGATGATTAAGAAGTCTGAGATGAACTGTGACTGGACCATATACTGATGTTAAACCCTTTAATCAAAGAAACAAACACATCATTAACAAGCAATAATGCAGAGTGATGGATAATAATTGCATTTAAAAGGAATAGAGATCTAAATCACAGGACAAAGTGGGAATTTTGCATGCCCATAACAGATATTTTGCATTTTTGATGGCCGTGGTTTCACACTATTGTGTAAAAGTAAATAACACAGATTGAATCTTATGAATGTTCTATATAGAAGACATCTATAAAGCATGTGAGTCACTGAAAGTCTCAAACCTGCATATTATACCTTCATAAATTTATTACTTGTGCCATTTTATAGAACGCAAATATTCTTAAGTGTCCCCATGAGTGATTCAGTCCAAGCGTGGTGGAAATATATAGGTCTAGGACAAAACTAAACTCATTTTACCACTGGAATTTGAGTACAAACCCCTTCATCAGCCAGCATAATTCACACAGCCTTCAGCAGTGGGATCATTTCTGTCCCTCTTTGTGTTAACAGGAGAAAGAGAATTCGCTCTGTTTCAATGATATAACAAATTATTCTGACCATTGAACCACCAAAGCTAAACCCCCTTAGGATGCAGTGGGTTAAGGCTGTAATTTGACCATTAATTTCCTTTTCATTGGCTACATCAGCTCTGGCAGTTCCCAACATGCCCATTTGCCCTGCACACACGCTGCTCCTCAGCAGCACTGATGCTCCACCCCATGCCCTGACTGATCAGGGTGCCCAAATGGACAAGGGGCAGAATAGGGCTGCCTGCACTGGTGCTGCTGCCACCATCATCAATGCCAGCTGGTCCGTGCCCAGGTTCACATCACAGAGGTTTTAATAGCTGAGTGATGTTCTCTTGATGCCATTAAGAATGTATAGCTAATACAAGAAATTCAAGGAACATTTTTCACTTGGAAAAAAATCCAACCAAATTGCAAACAGCATTTTTAGCTCTTATGGAAAGCGCTTCGTGAACAAAGGGTCCTTTTGTGCAGGAAAAGAAACCTCTGCTTTTCACATATGAACAATTAAGGTAGATAACTACATAACAGAATCAGATATTTGGAGAGATTTTGCCATGTTTTTTTTTCTGTTTTAGCTGTGCTTTCAGCAATTCTAGAGAGCAGAGTCATAAAGATAAATTCATATTTAACAAACCTATAGAGACCTTTAATATGAATTGCCCTAGGGCTCGTAGGTCTCAGAGAAGATACCAAAAGTTACATTGGAAAATAGGCTACAGCTGGGAAGTCTGCCTCTTGCCAAACCTCTGATGAGCCACAAAATCAGGGAGAAAACAATATGCCCTTGAAACACCACAATCACAGGCAATCATTTTTTTTGTCAGTGTTAGCAGCTAAAGTTTTGACATAGTCCTTGAACACAAACCAGTCTCTCCCAAGACCTAGCTGTAAGCAGGCTGCAGTGAGTCCACTCGACATCAGCTTTTGGGTGTGCTCTTCTCTTAACAGATTCCGAGAAAGCTCAGTAACAAACTTGCCAACGAAGTTTTCTTAGTTGATAAGCAGGTATTATTTATTACGGCGCCGGGAGACACAGGGGATAACTCCTCCTAACATGTGTCCCTGTATTGCTGCACAAGCAGTCCTTATATAGCTACCAAGCACACATATATATTCATGAGGCTACATATGGATTATATCGTTTTCCCGAAAGTTCCTTGCATATGTACAAAAATGTGGTGGGGGTCTCTGGGGTCGTTTACTTCTTCCAACAATCTTCATCACTGCTGGCAGCCTTTGAA
>JASSUY010030188.1:17417-42547 GCA_032466535.1 Forpus xanthops
TTTTTTTTTTTTTTTTTTTTTGGGGGGAGGGGGAGGGAAGAGGGAGAGAAACCAAATAACAAACCACCACAAAACCAAAACCCAAAATTCAACCAAACTCCATAACACAAATTGTGGCACACAAGAATAATTTGTTCAAATTATCGCCAATCTGCCAAGAAAGACTAATTGAATTTTAACAGCCATTCAGGCAAATGATTTGGATCAAGAACTAAATAATATTAACACATCAGAACTCTTAAAATTTAATATTTGGAAGGTTTGCAGCTAATTTTTTTCTGGATCAGAAGTGCTCTCCTGCAGTGGAAAGAATATTGCAGTTCTTCCACTTTCTTGCGGAGTGAAAAGGCACCACTGTGTATCATTAAGAAAACAGTTCTCTATTAGCACTGACAACAATAATACTAAGGAGGAATTTGGGAGTTTTGTTTATGCACATTAAATTTCCAACAAGTACTTCTTTAGGAGCTGGAGTGGTTTTGTGCAGCAAGAAGCCCTAGCCTAACAGTTGCCACCGAGGAAAAAAAAATCCGTTTCCATGGAAACCTCCGAGGTGGACCAAGCATGGATTAATCAAAATACAATGAAGCCTTTTTGCAAGGTGCTAGAAAAGAATCCAGTTTAAAGTGAGCACCGCTGCTCTTTCCTTCCGTTCATATTGGAAAGCATGGGAAATTCTCCCCAGATGTCTGTGTGACATAGTTTAATTAGCACTGTAAGTTAGGTTTTCTTACATTTGCAATTAGTGTGTGGTTGTGAACTAAGAGCCAAGGATATATTAACATGAAAAAAGAGAGGGAGTGAAACAGATAATTTAAAACTGCATTTACATTCCTCTTATTTGCTACTGATTTTATCAAGTGGCTCTTTTTATGTTAAAAAGAATCCAAAAGCTTTTTCTGCATTCTTAGTACTGCAGGCGCATTTCATAGTACTGAAGGCTCATTCTGGCATTCAAAATCCAAGCTATAGTTTAGGGCTTTTAAATACATATTTTTTTAATTATGATTTTACATGATACTATAACATTCTCAGCTACCACCAGAAAAGAAGTTTCTGCCACCAGAATTTAACCATCACCCAGGGATAGACAAAAAAGGCAGCCTCCCTTCGCCAACGTTCTCAACAAAGAAAAATGAGCACTTCTCCATTTTCATAAGAGCACTTCCATTGAAGCAGTTATTTTGTCACTTCTTTGCGTTAGCAAAATAGAAACCTCTTTTCGCAACAGCTGAAGTTATTTCCTAATTATTTTGCTAGCAGAAAATACTCAAAAATACTCTGAAGATGTTAGAGCAGCGCACAATAATTACAATAGAGACCAACAAACATCAAATGACTGTGAAACCTCCATTTGTCCACAACAACGTGATACTAATGTCAGACACAAAATTCACTTCCACTTCTAATCCTACCTCAGAGCGAAGCTCCGCTCTGAAAAATTGCCAGCAATAACGTTGGCAGGGTTCCACTTTTGTGTTTTGCAAAGGTTTGGTAGCAAATGCACTCAGATTTTGTTCCTCTTTATTTTAGTATTTTACAGCAGGGATCTGAGCATCAAGCTGGGTTTTCCACCTCCAACATCGCTGTTAGTAATAAAGGCTATGTTAGCCAAATTATGATCACAATAATTTGTGTGTGATTCCTCTGTTATTAAGAGATTTGCTCAGATGTTACTTGGTGAGGAACTCCCTGATTGGCAAGTGGATAACTTGGTGCATGAGGAGGGTGAGCACTACAGGCTTCCACAGGTTTAAATGAGGTAGAAAGCAGCAAATGCTTCATTTCTGTCATTCAGGCAGGCAGCTATGACTCTGAATACACAACAGATTGGTTTGTGAAAACATACACCACAGCAGCACATCCTAAGAAACAGATTACAGTCAGTTATTACTCATATATGAGAAGCATTCATAATGTGCTAGATGTTGTCTGGGTAGATAAACTGGCATAGTTGCTTTCTGGGTAGTTAAGGGGCATGCACACCCCACCAAGCATGCAATGGTAGTATGTGCATAAGGCTCATGAGGCCCTGCAGGGATTGAGGAGGAACTGTCCAACACAAGTTCAGGTGAGTCTTTGCAAGGGCACAGGCATGCCGAGAGGCACAGATGTCCATGCCAAAGTACCAGTCATGGGAGGTAGGGACATATGGAAACACAGCTTTCACTGCAGTGTAAAAATGGCCATGGGTCTGGAGCACGGGAAGGAATTAACTCTTCAAGGACTGCAGGGGAGGCTGCCCTCCTATCCTAGCTGCCAAACTGATCTGGAGGGGCAAGAGCATGGTATGACCAAAACAGCATGGTATGACCAAAACAGCTGGCTGGAGGGATGGCCAAGCCATGTGGCAAAAACACTCTGTGGCCAAGCAGTGTGAGTTTCATGTAGGGCTGCATATGCTGAGTGACAAGGGGCTGGGAAGCATAAGGAGAGGTTTTAGAAAGCCAGGTGGAAGCATGTTTCGGAGATTTGCCTCTGACCCACCTAAGCACTGTCTCCAAAAGTTTGCAGATCCTTGACCTTAGCTCTGCCTGCTCCATGCCACATGTCTACATCAGCTGATGTCCACCAGGGACTGCTCCCTCTCCCTTCAGCTTTTTCTCCTCTCTGTAGGGGCTCACTGAGCCTCTGGCTGCATCAGTGAGGTGGACAGGATAATCCACAGGGAAACGGACACGTGAAGCATTGTGGCTTCTGCTGTCCCCACAGGGCAGGTCCCTGCTGGGTGTCCAACAACCAACTTCAGCTCTCATGAAGGAGGTGATCTCCTGCCTCACAGCAACCTGCAAAGAGGACAGGCTTTATTTATAACTTCTCTGGCTTCTGTCTGAACCACATTGAGACCAATTTCTTTCCCCCAGTATATATTCTACCCTGCACAGCTTACTGGCTTTGTAAAGTGCTTTGTGACCATCAGCTCTTCACAAGGAGTGACCTCTTTTCTTGGCCTTTCGCAGTCTAAACATGCCTAAGATGACAAAGCTATCAAGAAGGCAGAAGGAAAGCCCATAGGCACTTGACTTCCTTCCCTACCAGTTCTGCGGATGCAGGCTGCCAGGACCCCAACTCCCACTGAAAAAGGCTGTGTCAGAGTTGTTAAAAGCTACCCAAAGATATGGTGTGAGACTCGCCACACAAGCATGTCTCAGTGTGCCTTCTTTTCACCAGGAAATATTGATATAAGTGGCCCTTCAGAGCAAACACCTCCCTACAACATAACATCATTTCGCTAGGAAATTAAAAGAGGTTGAAGAAGCAACTTCCTCCTTGTTACCTTCAACATTAACTCACAGGCTAACGCAAGACTTTTTTCTTAAGGCAGACACAACTTCTCTCTACATTTAATGCTTTAAACACTGGCTTCTCTATAAAATAGATCATTTATACTGACAACACAGGGATGCGGTGGGAAACCGAGCCGCCTGCATCACTCGGGTGACAAGGGACATCTAGCGGCATCACGACTCAGGCTGCAGGGACAGCCAGCCCTGAGGCCCCATCAGACACAATCACCCTACCTGTCCCCAGCTTATCCCACCGCAGTGAAACCCTATGCCTGGTAAAGGCAATTAACAACTCTATGCCTCCCCCAGCCTCGCATCTCTCCTCTAAGCACCGATCTACTGGTCCTTTGCTGCTTCCTCCTCTCTCAAACTGCTCAGCTCCTTTGTCCTATTCCACTGTTTAGTTTCATCAGTTTTAATCGTATATTATATGCATAATAATATATTTGCAATAAAAGGCTGGTTGGCTCAGTGGCAAAGACCTGGAATGTATAAGAAAGCATGTAGCCTGCTCCCTTTATTCAGAAAAACATACAGCTTAGGAGGAACACAGGTCTGTGTGAAAGTAAAATAAATTAGAAGATGGCTAGAACACAACCCTTGAAAATTGCAACCGCATGTCCTGGAAAGATTTTCATTTTGTTAAATTAAAAAAAAAATAAATAATGTCATGACATCCAGCTCAATTATATACATTGGCAATAAAGAGTCGAGACTCTTGTCATTAGAATCACACTAGCACATAGTGAAGAAATCAGTTTCACAGAATTTCAATTTCCTTCACAAGCAATGCCTTGTTGCATGGCTTTTCTCATATCAGTCTGTGCTCCTGCTGAGGGAGTCGGGTCCAAGCCCCTGGTAGGAAAAGACCAAGCCCGGAAGACTTTGAGAAGAAAGAAAGGATGACTAGGGACAAGGAGGGGAAGTGCAAGGGCATCAAATCAGACCTGTCAGGTGGTTGTTTCGTTGGGAAAGAAAATGTTGCATGTTGTCAAACACAAAGCTCAGGGAGTGTTTTTTTAACTACTCACTAGGCAAAGAGGAGCTTTATAGGATTTCTTCAAGTCTCTGTCTGGGAGGTGAGCCGACAGGACTGAGCCCTTATGGCAAGACAGTAGGAAAGAACCAGGCCTAATCTCTCTTTCCTTCAGAGTATATGCATTGTTTTATGTTTGATAACCTTAGAAACTTTGTTGCGGGAGTTCTTCAAGAGGAGCAGCTCTCAAAAAAGAGATGTTCAGTTCCTGTACATCTTCCATCATTTCTGTGCTCTCCCATTGTTCCTGTGCTTTTTTTGGTGGCTTTCCAGCCACTTCTGGCTTCTCACCCTCAAACTTCCAGACATGCCTTTAGTAACTTGAGTAAGTTCCTGCTGTTGACCCAATCTATGTGGGTTTTTTTCTGTTTTTAATGAAAAGATTTTAACTGTTATTTTATAGGTTCAGCCATTATTGGTATAAATAAAATCTTAGAAAGGCAGACCATGAAAGACTTATAATGAGCAATGTAAATGACAAAACCCTTATAAAAACCCAAAACCCTTTGTAAAATGAGGTTGTAACACTAAATAAAAACTCGTTTGTACTCAGCAATTTAAAGTAAAACATGGTAATTAGGTGATTAAAGCAACAAGCACGCAAAAAAGTAATCAAGCCAAATGTCAGGTAGTATCAAATTGTAAACACATTACAATAACACTTCTGATTATAGAACTGCATTCTTGTATTTGCCATTAAATCTATCTTTATATATGAATATGATGTTATTGGCAGCGCATGGAAAACCAGAACAGGTCCAGTGCAGGAGGAGATGTGGAGGAAAGAAAGGGCAGGAGGATCACCTGGGGTTTGAAAGGCTGGATTATCTGTCTCTTGGACACTGAGGTGATGTTACACATGGTGGTTTAGGCCAGCTTGCTGTCCCTGAAAGTGGATGGTTATACTTCACGCTCCCCTGCACATTTCCTTGGGTCAGGTCTGGTTTTCACTTCTCTTGAGAGAAAACCAACTTAATCAACAAAACTGATGTCCTCATTCTCTTGCTCCCACAAAATCTACTTTAAAATGTGTTGTGAGAGAAATTGATGGAATGGCACTTGCAGATGTTTGCAGTGCACATCTACTTTAACGTAGTGATCTGAACTGCTTAAAGTGCTTCTATTCCCACCTACAGCCATTAAAATAATTACAATAATTTTCTGGAATATTCAAAAGCATTTGCTAAGAAGTAAGAATTCCAAATTCCCTAAAGTTTTTGAGTTCAGTAGCAGTCTTGCGCTTAGTTAGTGAGGTCTGGGGCCACATATGGCTGATTTCTACTGGATAAAGCTTTTATTCAGTAAAGTGCTTATACATGGGAACCAAATTAGACATTAGCTTTGCTGCTGTCACTCTTCTTTCTTTTCCAGACTGTTAGATAAGACTTATCTGGGAAGGATATGGCTAGTGCATAGGTAAGTGAAAACTATAGCAGTAGCAGAGGGCTTGGATATTGTCATGTTTGCATGACGTTCAAAGTCAAGGAAGAGTCTCAAAAGCATGCACCAGGCCCTCAGAAAACATTGAGTTTTGTTTAGGAAAAACACACAAATTTTCTTAGACACTCCATTACAGTTTATTTGCCTTCTGCTTTCTCAGAAGTTAGACAATATCCTAATTTCACTTTCAAACCATTTCTGGTGCTGCCAGGGATCAGGATATCAACAGACCTGAAAAACTGACTGAGATTGCTCTCTAATTGCTCCAATTTCCCACTCTTGACATTTAGCAAAGCACCCAGCCATTGCATGTAAGCAGCATTGCACTTGTACACAACTTCTCTGCTGACTAGAGTGTGGTGGCCATCCCCACAGATGCCCAGGGTCACCTCAGGGCTCCCAGATGGGGCTACAGAGACAGACTGGCCAAGAGCTAGTTTGCCATAGGATTTATAAGCTTCAACTGAGGTTTCATTTTCACAGAAAGAATTTCTATTATCCTTTCTTTTAATGTGGCATCAAAATGCTTTTTTTTTTTTTCCTTTGAATTTTCCTATGAAGGCAATGGGGGGAAAAAAAACCAAACCAAACCAGAGTAACAGAGGGCTGTAAGCAGTGCTAAACCTGCTGGGTGGCCGAAGTTCTCTGCCATCGACTTTGAGATCTCTTGTGGCTTCAGGCCACCTGTGCTTCAGCCGGATCTTGTCACATATGGTGAAGAATAGCCGATTTATTTGTTTTCCTCCCATGTTCTGTTCCAAAGAAAATTATGAAGGATATTTGTGGCTGTGAGGAAGTAGGAAATGGCCCTTTGGGAGGTGCAAGAAACCCACAGAAACCCTGACTCATCAAACTCGCTTTCAGTTTGCTTGGCTGCTTCTTCCCTCCTGTTCTTCCCTTTTTTTTTTTCCCTCTGCAGACTTCCTCCAATCATCTCTTCCAGGTTTCTTGCTTTACTCACTCACCTTCTATCCACTTTTTCTGCAAAGCTCTCAAGCTCTTATTTTGATCTTCCTTTTTCCCCATCCATGACCCCTTTCCTGCCACCTTCTGCAAACTCTAGAAAGAGCCCACAGGCCAAAACTGGCAGGAAGCAGGGCAACAGCAAAGCCTTAGAGAGGAAAACAAAAATAAGACCACGTTGTCATGGGAAACTTTTAAAGAAAGAGACCTGTCTTTTCCATTTGACATTCCTTTTGGGAAAAGGAAAAAATACATTTTTTCCATTTAAGCTTTTCATAGAAATGCCAATAAAAGGAAATTTATCTGTGCACCTGCACATTCTCTCTTCTTTTTCCTACCCTCCTCTTTTTTTCTGACCGAAACAACCGTGTGGTGTGTTGTGCAGAAACACATCAACCACCATCTCTTTTTCCCCAGAGCTCATTGTAGCTGTAAAACATAAGCATCTCAGATTTGTAGCTGACAAACTGTCACAATGGAGTGATTTAAAAAATCACGGGGAGCACAAGACACCTCTCATGGCCCTTCCACTGTTTAGAGCAGAAAGCTTCTCCTTCCTCAAAGCAGCCAGCCCTGGAAGATCTGGAGAGACACCGAGCTTTGAAACAACATTAATGATTAGGTTTGAAAGGAATGGGAGAAACATCACGAAGAAAGGTAGCCGGCGTGGGCTCATCTGCACACAATGGAGTAACATTCCATTTTGGTATGAAAACAAGGACTAACAAACTTAGCTATAACTGCTAAGCACCCAAACCATCAGCAAAGTGATGCTGTGTTTTAGGCACCGATGCCCTCGGAGTTAAGCTCCCCGGAGGCAGCCCCCAGGTACAGCCGGTCCACCCTGCAGGCCCGGCTCAGCCGCCAGCAGCTGGCACTCTTGCTCCACGGGAGAAAAGACGGACGGCAGCAGCAGCCAGGGATGCGAGCCCACTGATAGGTCTGAGCATTACTTGCAAACACCGCCGTGATATGCTTTGCCCGTATGTGAGCACATCCGAGCTAGATACACACTCTGTGCAGACGTGTAACGAGAAAGGAGAAAAGATTTCCAGTTGTGCACCACCCTCACTTAGACCCGAAAAGTGCAATCTGTCCACTGAGATCAGTGGAAATTAGAGCCCTGTGTAGCAAAAGAGTCTGGAAATTCAAACTGATTTGCTGTGCATCACAGTGTAACACACAACAAAATCCTTCCAAAAGCAACAAGGTACTCTGGGCATGAGTTTTGAAGTTTCTAGAAAAAAAAGCTTTCTTCCAAATGAGGGAGATGCTTTTCTCCTTCAGGGGTTTTGCTCCTTGCAGGGCAGCCCAAAGCAGTGATAGTTGGTGTAGATGAGCAAAGCAGTGACAGAGGATGGGATATTACAATGGAAAGGCAGCTCCACAGGGCTTACTGATACAAATTGCAAGGCATTTGCTAACTTTTCCCCTTCACAGAGCCGTTCTGTACCTCACAGGCCTTGGAAGAGTCACACAGCAAAAGATAAAGACTGTGACTTTACAGCTACCTTTCCTCCTGAAATTAAAGAACTTGAAACTTACAATTGTGCAGCAGGGACAGGGAGAGTCTCACTGAGGAAAAAACACTACCCTCATCCACTAATCTGCTCTTCATGGATTTTAGTACGTGTCTTAGCAAAAACGTTGAGAAAGAAAGAATGGGTAAGAATTTAAAAAGAACAAGCGAATTATTCAAAAAGCAAAAGAAAATAAATAGGAAACATCTGGGAGGTGAGAAGGAAGAAATTAATAACAAATAAACAAACCTCTCCTCCTTCACATTTCATGGTGAATCCATGGGAAAAGAAATCATTTCAGTATATCACATGGGGAATTTTATCCATTTCCAAGCATAGGAGCATGAAAGCTTTTCTGATGGAAAGGTATGTGTCTGAGCTCTGTCTGTGCTCTCTGCTCAGCACCAGAGCCATTTCATCATGGAGGGGCATTCTGTAATCAAGATAATGACTGGCCTTGAGCACACACAAAGACAGAAAGGCAGAGAAAAGCCTGGGCTAAATAAGTTGGATGGTTAAAGGTGAGAGATTCTTACTCAAGGACTTTTTGCTGGCCACTGGTTTGAAGAGGGCAAAAAAAAAGCCACCATGGTAGGAGAAAGAAAAAAAAAAAAAAGGAAGGTAAACGTAAAACTAAAAAATAGCAAAGATAAACTCAAATAAATGTATTCTGAGGTTCAGAACAGAAAACCAGCCAAGGAGCTACAGAAGTTTCACTGTGCATTAAAACCCCCAAGAACAAGAGACAGTTTTGCATAATAACATGCTGCAAGAAAACATAGCAACAGGAGCAGCAAAATCCTTCCCTATTCCAGAACACATCGGGGAGCATGTATACATTGCACTGGTTTAATAGCCTGAAAAATAAGTAATTAGTTCCTTTACATTGAGGAAACAATGCATTTCTTCTAATAGGCAGAACGAAGAGGCAGTTTAGTAGTACATTACCACATCTACTTGTTGCAATGATGCTTTTCAAGGAGGATCATCACTTTGAGAGCTGCACCTGAGTTTCTCTACTGGTTATTGGCACAACCTCAAAGATCATTTTGCCAAAGAGTGAGCACATTCATTCAGAGCAAACTTATCACCATCTGCATAAATTTACCAAGGATAATATTTGTAAATCCTGAAAGAAAATATGACAGTAGTGATCTTTTTTTGATCTCCCTTCAGTAGTTACTCACTGTGTTGTTTTGCATTGCTAATTTTGCTTTAGTCACAGCAGAATGTAAGCATGTGGATAAAGGTGAACACGATGTTGTCTCTTTTAGATTTACCCTGTGCTAAGGCCCCATCAAGGGGAAGCAATATATGACTGAGAAAATCAATGCACAATATTGAGAAATCAGCAACCTATTTCTTCATGTCTGTGTCATACAGCAGGGTCTCACTGCACTGCTTAAGTTATGAATATCTTACATATTCTGTGTATTCACACACAAAAATCTGAATGACAAAGCTTAAATGACTTTTGTTTGTGATCTAGAATGTCCATATGTAGAGATGGAGGCCATATAAGGTCAAGTCAGGAAAACAACAACAGTTTTGCACCAGTTATGCCCATTTTGCATTTGGAAGTCCTGTTACCATCACAGAGACTGCCACATGGAGACTAAAAGCTGAAGTTTGCCTCTAAGTAGCAATTAAAGTTGGGAGTTTCTTTCACAACGGAAGCTTGACACAAGACACCTTTAATCTCACTTCTGCCTCTGCCCATCACTTTTGAGGAAGTTGTGGCAACAGTGGAAAAACTAAATGCTTCTACTTACGTGGAAATTTGAATCATAAAATACCACCACTAGACGTCCCCTCAGCTCCAGCTAATCAAGCAGAGGAGCTTCTGTTAGCCCTGATGTCTTCTTCCAGCCACCCTATGCAACACCAGCAGCCAGGGCAGAGTAGCACAGGCATCTGAGTGCAAGCAGTAAGAGCCAGGGGGATTCTGCCTACAGCCTCATGGTTTCTAGATCATGTTTGCTGCATGCATGATTTATGTGGCACAGTCACACCCCATGTTTGCCAAGCAGAAACATACCTTAAGTCTTAGCAGTCAGCTGGGAAGAATGGGCCCATTCAGGCCTGATCACAACATGCCTTTGCCTTCCTGGCTGCCTGAGGAAAGCCACCGAGGTGGATCTGCACTGATCCTGATCCTGGCAGGTCTGGAAATTTCCTCTGATACCCTAATTAAGAAGCTGAGGTTCAGGTGCTATAAAGCAAAGCAGCTGTCAAGGGGATATTGCCAGTCTGTGCTCTCTGTGAATGGCCCTTACCTTTCAGAAGAGAAAATCTTACATTCCCCACATCCTGCCTGTGACATGAGGTTAGATAAAATATGTTTAAGAGGCATGACCTGGCCTCTGGCCCTGCTGTCTGACCACAGTAACCACAGTCTTTCCTTATAAACAGGACACTGTTCCTTCTGGGTATCTGTGATTTGCCAATTCAGCTTTATTCAGCTCACTAGAATGATTTGTTTCTACTGAATTTTTAAAAATCAAAGTGATGGCTGTGGATGGCTGTTCGAAAACACTGCTTTTCCTGCAGCCTTGGTGAAACATGAAAAAATCAGCTGTTGCACGGCCACTCTAAGTGGGTTGGTTAGGTACTTAGAAAGATATTAACCTGGCTCTGAAGGAGATTTGCTTGTTTGAGAACTCTGTTCACCTTCTGAGACTGACATTTTCCTTATGCCTGCTCCGTAAGAATGTTACCATCACTTCAGGCATTTCAGGCTACAGTAGGGGGTGCAGTTGAAAGCCAAGGTAAATTCTGCACTAGCAAGGTGTCAGCCGGATAGAATAAATGACCTCAGGGAGGATTTTCTTTCTGGTCTCCAGTTAAAGCAATCACCATTAACCCCTGCCCTATTCATTTTCCTCCTTCATTCATATAAATGCAGTATTCTCTCTACCAACAAGGAGTACAGTGAATAACTCATCATGCTCATTACCTGGGCACAATTGCAAATATCCCATTAATAACCACCACAAGATCACCCGCTGTCTTGCTGTGCTTAGGCATTTCACTGTTGTCTCTAGTATGTGCATGTGGTCGCTCACCCTAACCTGGATAGGGTTGCAAAATTACTGCTGTTCCTGCTCCCACCAGATGGCTGATCACAAGTGCATACAAAGGAAACACAAGTTCTTTATAATAAACCTTCTCATATTCCTTTCACGGTATCCAAGCATCACCACTAAATATTATCAGCCAGAACACCCTTAGATGCTTAAAACTGTACTGGTACCATAAGAGCAGTTTTCTGTCTTCCAATCAAGCCCCTGCTCCAACAAAGCGGCCTCTAAGTCACCTTCCAAAGCATGAGTTGGTTTTCTTGTCTTCTATATTCTCTCAGATATACAAATGCTCTATGTTAAAACAGGCAGAACATGCATAAAGTATACACATAGGAGTTTTTTTGGGGGGAGGGCAAGAAGTAATAAGTCTTTAAATCCCAAGAAGGGAGATTCAGATGAAGCATGAGAGTGTGTTTTCAAGCAGTGTGGATGACAAAGCAGTGGAGTGGAGTTTCTGGAATGTGGGACCTTGAACCCTGTCATTTTTGAGGTCAGGTCATGAAAGCATTCCCCTTATTTTAGCCTGCAGTTGGTTCTCCTGAACATGCGCTCTAGCCCCATAACCTGCGGTACCACAGCTCCACAGTAGGAGTAGTCTTGCACTTCTAATTTGAAATGACATATATTCATTCTCAGGACTGTGACAATAGCAGTTGCAGGAGATGCAGGAATCTTTTCTCTTCCAGTCTTCAGCTGGTGCTATTTCACAAGGACAACTTCCTGATCAAAAAGGCAGCAGAGCTAACCCATTTCCCTGCCAACTCCGCCTCCATAAGTAGATGCCAATCTTTCTTTGGACTTTGTCCTTGAATTAGAAAGGTAACCAGAAAGCATCAGATAAGAAACTGGACACATCAAAACAGTCAAACAAAAGCTGAAGGCCTTTGATAATAAACATATATGGACTGAAGACATTTTCACATGGTTTCGTTATTTCAGCATATAAGAAGACCTACAGCAGGAATTTTGCTTAGGACAACAAAACACAACATTGAGATCTTTTTGGCAATCTCTAGCCACCCTCTCTGAGCTTTTTTGTCCCACACACAGACCACAGAGTCACAGAGGTGTAACCTTTTGGGCACCGTACTAACATGGAACAAGTGTAGGAGCGCCCTGGATGCTAACGTAATGCAAACAAAGATAAGGGAAGAAGAACACCAGTGAACAAATGCAAATTCACTTTGATGACCAGAAAAATTCTGGCTTGCTTCCTAGAAAAGCTGTGGTAGCACCTGAAACAGAGGCCGCTGGAGCAGAGATCAACATAGTGTTAGCCAAAATGCATTAGCTAAATAAATCAAGTAAGAACTTCATCAACATTACAAACCAAAAGATATCCAGAGAAGAACAATTTAAAGACACAGTTTAAAAGAAATGTACTTACATCACTGTAAAACACCACTTAAGTAAAACAAACTTAAAACAGGTAGCTGGTTTAGCTTATTAGTTACTTTACACAGCATTGGTGTGCCAACACAACAAGGCCTGCTCAGAGCATGGGAATTAACCCAATTACAGCACTTCATATTTTCCTGGCATGTTTTGGATGGGAGATGCAGCTGAGCTGGTGGAAGTGGACTCTGCTGCCTCAGCTGGTGCCACTTGGATGTGGCACAGCTTTGCTGCCTGAATAAGCCCCCAGCATGGCAGCAGTGGCCGGGATGCTGCTCCATGTGAAAAACATGCACTCAGAGCCACTTACTTTAGGTTCCTTTAACAGACTTAAACCACCACCTAAGTCAGTCTGTAACTATGGCCTCCTCTGCATTCACTCCTAAACTGAATATGATGAGCACATCTGTCCTTCCTCTCCTTCTCTCAATCACATCCATTCACACATAGCCATTCTAAAAATACATGCAATTCAGTGTTTTTTCAGGGTCATTTACTGGGTTTCACTTTACAACAGACATTCTTAAGGGCCACTAGTGCTTCTTCAGGTTAAAATATGGCCTTTCAATCTGGTCAGTTAGAAGGGGTACAGTTGTTGCTTTTCTTCCAGCTAAGCAAATAAACCGAATTTTCACACCACAAAACCCAGCTATATTTGTAATTGTAGCACTAACACTCAGCAGAAACAGAAGCTCAGCTGTAAAACCTTTCAGCTTCCAGTGTCAGAGAGTGACTCTGCTTGGACCCATGAAAGGAATTATTTTTCGCTGTGAACAGTTCTCTCTCCTTTGATGCCGGGTTGCTATCACTGCTCAAGCACATAAATCTGAGCAAGACACCAAAACAAGTGTTAAAAATCTCCCTGGGAATAAAGGCTCTGTTAGTACAAACTCACATCCTTCTCTCACCTTCTACCAAAAGGCTGCTCTAGCAGCTGGTACGATGAGGGTCTTCTGTTGAGGTGGGAGCGGAAACACAACAGCTTATCATTACACGCCGTCTTCAGTGTTTTGCTAAGTTAGGACTGGACAGGACACCAAACACATTCCCAGGCACTCTGCCAAACTGGGGCCCAAAGGGTAAGCAGAAAGTAATGTGCAGGATGCAAAAGCATCTTAAAAAAAAAAAAAAAGAAATAAAAATGCACCAGATGGTCAATGAAATGATCCAGAACAGGGGAATGTGAATGAACAGTTCAAGTTCTGCTGTAACACCTTATTAAACATAAAGGATCTGTGTCTTCAGAACAGGCCATGCTCTGGGAGAGCCACATCTGAGATATTGTAAATGATCCATCTCCTCCAGAGTCACTGATGAAGCCACCATCTCAGTGTCTGAGCATTATGCTCCTTCCAGAGCTACAGATAGGCATGATCACCGCCATCTTTTTTTCCTGATTAAACTCACTTCCAATAAAACAGTAACTTACTACAAGCAGGTTTTGTTCAGTTGTTTTTTAACTGCAGCCTCATATAACACAGTGTGCAAACCCTAACGAAGGACATTTGTACACCCATGAGGGTTGACACTGTAGTTCAACAGAGAGCAGCTTTGTAAAGGGAGAACAAGGCTACTGCAGTGTGCTCTAGGGCTTTTGCTTCCTATGGCCAGCACCGGATCTCTGTTCCATGTTAATGAACGGCTGTTCATTCACCCATCGAGGTGGTCTGGCGGGGTGGGCCACTGTGGGACAATTCAGAGGGGATGCACTGCATCCACAGTCCCTTCACTGATCTGGCCACTTCATTTGAACAATACTGACAAAATCACCCATGTGTATCACAAAACGCAGGAAGTCATATGGCTTCATTTAGCTTTCGTGCTTTTTGGTTCAAAGACAGAGTGGGCAAGAAAAGGCATTGCTTCTTAGAGAAATAAGGTCTCTATATAAGGCAGCTGCTATAAAAGTTATGTCCCTTTGGCAGGGGATTCCAGAAGGGCTCTTGGGCTGCTGCAAGGTCTTCTTCATCTGGTGGGACACACAAGAAGCCACCCTCCCATGCAAGGTAACATTCCAGTGATTTTCATTTGGCCTCGGCAGTCTCTTACCTGCTTGATAGAAATGCATTTCTAAAGCTTGAACACTGAAATGGAATTTCTAATGTCAAAAATTTCCATGCTCAGATCCTTGTGTTTCTCTGCAGAGAAGCGTGCGTTTGTTCTTTAAGAGGTCACAAGCTAAAGCCTTGGGAGCCTCTATAAGGGAGCACACACTGATGTAATAGGGAGAAGCCTGCATATAGTGAGATACATCAGAGACCGCCTGGAGATCACTCTGCAAAACCAGGTCCAGAAGACCTGGTACAGGAGAAATCTGTTCCTCTTCACCTTTCTTGGAAGGAACTGAAGTTTTTCAAGCTTTGTTCAGCATGACTTTTTACAAGTTTAAACACCACAACACACACTTCTTTGAGGAGGTGTGAAAACGCATTAACTGTAGTGTGCTCTTAATTGATTTACCTAAGGGAAAATATTTAAAAAGTCAATTATTTAAAAAAGAAAAAAAAAAAAAGCCTTCACAGTGAACTAGGAGTCGAGGCACTGGCACCAGTTTACTGGAAACCTACTTAAACATACCGCTTTTACTAAAAGGGTGTAGCTCTTTTTGACATGAGCCTGGAGAGACAGCCCTGTGTAAGAGAAGGTGATGGGAGCAGAGCATTGAAGGCCAGCCCAAGGTAAACCTGGCCGTGGGACTGCGGAGTACATTTCTGTGTTTTCCTTTTCTTCCCTGCTAGCTGTCCATCCTGCCTGGGAACCTGGCTGCTTCCCTAAGCACACGTGAAGAGTGAGCCAATGCTCCCAACTGGTCTTCTGTGTGTTTCAGCTTCACTGGCCCCATGACAGCCTCAATCAACCTCCTCTTATCTTTATTCCCTCTCCTTTGAAAAAGCAAATATAACCTCTAAGCCTTTTCAAAGCCAGTAATCAAGCAGAAACGAAGCCGAAACCCCAAACAGAAATATTGCCATGACCTAGATTATTTACAGGATAGGGAGAAAGAAATGCAAATACATAAGTAGCGATTGCTCTATAGTTTTAATTTCTGTTTTCTTAACTTTATGTTTTGGCACAAGAAATGGCCACCCTGTGACAGTAAGGCCGGTATCTCTGGTTACAGTAGCATCTAAGAAGCCTTATTCTGGTAAAATGATACTGTATGCTTTGAAGGAGGAGGCACAGGGTGCTGGATACAAAGCACTTCAAACACAGAGCTATACATGCTAGCCTTAAATGATGACACCCCAGCTACAGGTCCTTCCCAAAAAAGCAAGATATTAGCCCATGCTAAACATAGTATTGCCATGGCAAAACAATTAGGGATAGCTGAGAGGTAAACCCATTGCTGCAGCTGCCCAGCTCAGGCAGCCTGGGTCCTTACACAGGGCTGGTCCCTCCCGTGGTGCTCCAGGAGGCTTGCACACCTGATAGACTTCTGGTTTGGGCACATAATGTGAACACTATCATGTGGTGCTGCCCACTTCAGCCACAGGTTAAGGGGAAAGTGAGTCGGATGTCATTACCCTAAAGTCTGGGAGGTCTCCACACAATATTTCTGCCAGCAGCTTCTCTGTTTTACGCAGGTGTCTGTACAAGATTTCTCATCTCAGGAGTGTCCCTTTCCCCTCTTTTCTGCTTGGTTTAAATCATCAAACCACCGATTTTCACCTGGTTTCAAAGAAGCAGCAAAAAAAATCAGTGCATGTTTATTAAATGAAGTGGAGCCTCCCCAAAAGGTTCATAAATCTTTCACTAAGTTGGCCAGAGCTTCGGCTTTCTACCAAAGTGCCTGAAAACAACTTGCCTGCTTTCTCATTTCATTAGAAGGCTCTTCCAGACCTCTAGCGCTGATATGGCAGCAAGGGCCTTTTGAAGCTGCTGACTGGCATATGCTTTCTGTTTATTTTCTAATAAAATAGAATCACATGCACTAAGTTTTCTGAAAAGCAATTGCATCGGCACACAGCCACAGGAGAAAAAAAGAGAAAGCCCCTGATGCTTTCCATTAATGTGAAATTCAGAGATCTTTGTTTACAAAATGGGACTGACCTCTTATTTAAGTAAGTTTTTTAAAGGCATGGATTCTGAGAAAATTTATGAGTCCACTGTGGCAAATACATTCTCTGAGCAACAAACAGGCCTCTGACCCCTTTTACTTGCATTCAGACATTTCAGAAATGGTTGAGTAGATGTTTTCCAGTTTTCAGTTAGTGGAGGGTTGATCATGGCTTATACATGGGATCCTGTTCCCATGAAAATTAACAACTAAATCCCCACCAATATTACTTGGAGGAAGAGCAAAAAGCAATGCTCAAAACCACAGGCTTCTATCAAAAATCTCAGCTTTTTTTACAAACATAGAATCATAGAATAGTTAGGGTTGGAAAGGACCTTAAGATCATCTACTTCCAACGCCCCTGTCATGGCAGGGACACCTCCCACTAAACCATGCCACCCAAGGCTATGTCCAACCTGGCCTCGAACACCACCAGCGATGGAGCATTCACAACTTCCCTGGGCAACCCATTCCAGTGCCTCATCACCCTTACAGTAAAGAATTCCTTCCTTATATCTAACCTGAACTTCCCCTGTGTAAGTTAGAACCCATTACCCCTTGTCCTACCGCTTCAGACCCTGGTGAGGAGTCCCTCTCAGAAACCCTGTAGGTCCCTTTCAGATATTGAAAAGCTGCCATGGTTGTCTCCATGGAGCCTTCTCTTCTGAATGGCCAACTTCGACTCTCCCTGGCCCTCACACTTCCATAACATCACCGCAGTAACAAAGAGTAAGATTTTCCAAAAACCCTTCAGAAAATCTCAGTTTGCCTTTTTTTTTAAAAAAAAAAAAAATCATATTTCCAATTATATTTTCATGAAAGACCACAAGATGTTGCATAGAGGTATAATCAAATGACAGCTGTCTTCATCAAACCCTGTTTGCATTCCTAGATGTGACAGGAAGCAATTTACGGCAACTTTTTCCCAGAAGAAACACTCCAGTTGCTGCAAGTTCCCATCTGCAGGGAAGGTCTGGCTGGTGAGAAGCAGGATGAACCCTGGCAGCCACAGGAATCACAGCACTGAAGGAGAACATGAAGGAGGAATCTTAATTCTTTTTTGCAACAGGTTTCAGCAGAGGCTTAAACTGCTCTTTCCTGCATTGCACACAGGTGCTCTCCTCTCATAATTAAGTTAACCTCCATTTGTTTTCTCATTTTACTTTTCACTTCCTAAATCTTCAAATATAGGTCAAGAGTGGAGCAGCTCCAGACAGCGAGCTCACTGAGGCAGGGGTTTCTTTGGGTTTACATCCAGGTCTACCAAGATGTGACTTGAAGCTAGCTGTTTCTTTCACTCCCTCCCCACCAGACAGGGCTTTATCTCCCAAAATCTCCCCTCCTCAGGTTTCTTCCCATCATCGTTTGTAAAACCCTCCTTTTGCTTTGATGAAGAATGAAAACCAGACCTGCCAATCCTGATTGGCAATTCACAAGGAATGCTTCCATCACCATTTCCTGCTAACCCGATCCGTTGCCTTATTAACATGTCTGTATTTCAGGGGTACACATTGTCTTGACAGAGGTGAAAATTTAGATAGAATTGTAGAGCAAGAGCACATGCAATACAACTAAGATCTATATATGGCAACCAGCATTTGTGCAAATGTGTTTATGCAGCATGTATGATGACTTTTGCTGAACAGAGGGTATTTCCAAAAATGAAATCATCCTAAAAGGAACAACAGATTAAGAAAGGGAACAATGAAGAAGGAAAAAAAATATTGAGAGATTTTGAAAAGAAAGGGACCTTTAAAAACACAATGATGGGGCAGACTACAGTGAATTCAAATACCAGCCTGCAACAAACTCCATGTAACAGTATCCCTGAACATAGCCCAGCTCTGAGGGAGATCCCAGCTCCACTTCCCAGGCCTATCTCCTCGACCTTGTCTTTGACACATAAATGAACTGAAATGAACATATGTTTTTAAGTTTGTTTCTAAAAAAAAAACAGACCAAAGCAGAAATACTGTGCTGCCCACACCAGTCTCCCCCACCTTCCTCAGGGGAAAGAGCAGAGAAAAACCATGAGTGTTAGTCACATCTGATGAAGTGCTACGTTGACAAAGAGTTATACAAAACAGAGACAAAAAAAATAAGTTTGTCGGGTCCCAGATGCAGGTGAACAATGAGCTGTGAGACCAAGCAGTGACAGCATACCAAGGCTTCCTCATCCTCAGCTTTACTGGGCTCCCTGCATCACACACCAGCCTTGCAAACATGCAAGAGATCACCAGGAATGTGATTCTTTCACAGAGAGAGATAGACCATGTCCAAGGGACTCTAAGTATCAAGAAGATGCTTTTATCCTCCAAAAGATGCTGCAGAAAACTGAGAGGTGCACTGACAGACTCCTTTCTAAAGAGCAAGAATCCTGGAGTTTTAATCACAGTAACAACTGAAAAGGAATTTAAAAGTAAAGAGATATGGGTGGATCTCTCAAGGAATGAGCATAAGCAAGGGATAAAGTGTGGATTAAATCAACTGCTTCCTGGAGAGAGAGGAAACAGTTAAAAGAGCACTCTTCATTTTGATTGATCCTAACAGAAGAAATTTCTGTTTCAAATTCAAAACATGAAGGAAAATGTCACCATAATTTTATCTAGCCTAAAAAGCTGTTCCTTGTCTTACCTTATTTTACTTTAAGCGGACACTATAACCTCAGGGGTACTTATTTAATTTCCAAGATTATATCCCAAGAGACAGGTTTGTAATTTAGAAAGATAAGCAGAGCACAGGGTTCTGGCAGCCTCCAGCCTTTTATTCACCCTCTGTCCCTTGGCCTGTGCTGCAAGAAACTCAAGGCAAATCCTATGCCCAGCATCAATAATGCCATGTAGTTCCTCTGCATAGATCTCATACAGCTACAATGATGTAGCTAACAATGCCACAAAAGCCAACTGTGACTGCATCTACATCCACTCGTCTCCTTTTTACCCTAAACATTGAGACCTGCAGGGACTTTTAATCTCACAGGGTGGCTTGCACATTGAAAATCCAGGCTGAATACTCTTAACAGAAAAAAATGGCACATTTCACCCTTGTCTTCTATAACCGAACAATATACCTGAAATGGCAGCTTGGCTTTTTTATGAAAGCAAATTTTCATGAAATGCAGACATATGGGCTATCTGATAATCATTATTACGCTCATTAAAGGATTTTCTCATTTCTCAGTTTGGAGAATTGATAGTTCTCACCAAGGGCCATCTGAAAGAGACATCACCAACTTGGTAGGAGAACTCAAGCCCTTCTGTCTAAAATGTCAGTAACTGAGGCTACCAATAAAATTTAAAATACTTCTGAAAATGAAGGAAGCTAGGAAAAATCATTTTCCGCTTTGGATCATTTTCTTTGTTGTCTCCCACAGCAATGCTGTTCATAACTAGTTGAATTGTTAGCTGTCAGAGTATAGGATCAGCATCAGCTGAGTGTACATAGCTTTTTTTTTCTTTAATTATTTGAAATTTCAGGATCTACCTCTTCAAAGGTGCTTTGACAACAGAAAAATCTGCAAAATTTTAGAGAGCTCAAATTGGCAATGTCTTTTTAATTGGTTTTAAAACATTTCATTAAAGTTTTATGGTACAATCCTACCCTAGGGCCACCATTAATCCCTTGCAGCTATGATAGATACCAAGTTACCTACAGAAAGCTGTAAGAGAACATTTTGTCCTTCTCTCCCACCTATTACTGTTTACTAAACTAATTACAGAAGATTTAACAAATCATCCCAGAAAAGAAGTTGCTGCAAGCTCCCCTTTCTTGTTATGACAGGCAGGCCCGTGACTTATTCTGAACTCTAGTCCCAGCTCTGCCCAACTGTTTTTCCAGTCTTATGCAAATAAGGAATTGTTCATCTGCTTCCATTTCCTAATCCCAAATTGGATCGCTACCATTTGATATGTGGAGATGCTTTGCAACACCTCAAAGAGAGGAGGTTTAACATCATGCTGCCCCATTGTACAAGATGACACAAGGCATGGGAAAGTAGTAGGGCAGCTATTTGGGCATAAGCTTGAATAAACCTGACAATGAAGTTCAAATGGGCAAGGTGGTGTGGAAGACAGGCTGGTAGAGCTTGGCAGAATATGATAAGCGTGTTTCATAATACATCAGATTTCCCAATTTACCAACGTACATGTGAACTTCAAAAATTCAGCGGCAACGTGGTAAAAGAAAAGCAGATGAGGGAAAAACAGGGGGGTTCTTTTTACCTCTGCTGTGAAGCGCACAAGAGGAATGGCTGTTGCAAATGGAGAGGGTACTGAGAGGGAAAAAGCACATTGCGATCAGTAAGCAGCACCTGGCTACTAAACATGAAATGGAGAGTACACAGCTGTTAGACCTGCCAGCCTCTGTTCACAAAGCACAAGTGGGACTTTGCACTCTGTCAGTGCTACTCTGCACCTCCCCAAATGCAGAGGTGGTCCCCTTCTGGCATGCCAGCTCCAGGAAAATGACTAACCCTTGCAAAAATGAGCTTATCAGGCCTTTCAAAGCACTGTGGCCCACTCTAAAAATCATGGAGCTAGGCTAAAATGTATCAATGATATGCTTTAATGCCTACTGTTCTAAAATCCCTGTTCTGGCATGCAAAGAGCATTGATCAGGAGCAGGAGGCACCAGCAAAACCCAGGGTACCTTCTGGCTTTAAAGCATGCACAGGAAATACCTTCAACAAAGAAACCAGCAGGGTGTTGGACTTTACCTGCAGGGCTCTCTTTACAGGCTAATAGTTTCCTCCTCTTGGCCTTGGCTCTAGCCCCAGTGAGATGTACTTTAAACGAAGAGCCTCACTCACTTGAAGCTAGAAGTGCTGTAATCAACAGCACCTGGAGGTTTTGGGACCCTCATTTCCAAGCCTGTGATGCTTTTTGTACAGTAAAAGAGAAGGAAAATAAACCAAGTACACAGTAAAAGAGAAAGGAAAGAAGCAGCAAGTGCCTATTGCCTGCTATTTTATCTAAAGACCATTTGCCAAGTGGTGCGCTGTGGAAAAACATGTGTTTTGCATGCTGCCCCAAATGCAAGAAGGTCCAGGGCAGCCTTGCTGCAATTACATGTGTCTGCTTTTTGCTGGAGGCAAAGAAAGAAACAAGGTGTCAATGAGTCTCTTAAAGCAGGTAACTAACGAAGTTTATCCAGCAAAAGGAGGTAACATGATTGCTCATCAGAGCTGAATTAAGAAGATTTCCAGTACAGCCCTGTGATGGACCCGAGGGAGCTGTGTGACGGTCCACATGGGAGACAGCTGAAAGAGCAGTGGTGTACTGAGGTAAGTCACAGACCAAGCTCTGTATTGAATGGAGACAAGAGAAATCTCACCATTTTGGAGCATGCTGAGATGTGGTGGTGTGTCTTACTCTGTCCCAAGAGCCTGGTTTGAAGTAAGGGACTCACACTGGGGCATGGCTCTCTCAGTGAGTCCCTCCCACTAAATCAGGAGCTAAAAAACACAACACCCAAACTCCCAAACCACCTTAGCCATGTGACACAAGCAGTATCAGCATCTCCCCATGGTGGCTATCCTTCTTGTGAGAGGAAGAGAGGTCGCACGGAGGGAGCCACCACCACTCCTTCAGCCCTATGGCCTCTCTGAGTGAGAAGGGCTGTGAACACTTCTTGGTCTGCCCCTTTTACCACTGCCTGTTCAGAGCTGGGTGCAATGCACAGGTATTTTCCACCAGCACCAGGTTGATGGCATCCTGGGAATAATCAAGACAGTGTTTAAATTTGCAGGATGCCAAAGGAAAGGGCTTTATATTGGACAGGATCAAACAGTAGGCTAGTCTAGCTGAGGTGAGATATGACAACACTTACTCAGGGCCAAAGGTTAATGCCTCCCCACATGACAAGGGCTGGCATTTGGGGAATCCAGAGGCCACCATGCAGCTACTGATCTTTTCCCAGTGATCTGAGAAACAGCGCTCACCAGCTCCAGGGTTGTGCATGTACCATACCAGAGACAGACTGAAGCAGAAACTGAGACACTGTTGCTAGAAGAAAGTGATAACATCAGTAAACAGACTGAGAGTTAAAAATAAGCTGGCTTCTGTCTCAATTCAGTGCAAGCCCTGCTGACACCAAACCGGAGTGTGAGGACAGTGCCTAAAAGGCAGTGGGGTCTTGAGACAGTGCCCATGTAAATAGCGCTGGTAGAAGATTAGAGGATTACCTTTCCACAGGATTAGGTGCATTGCTTTTTCCAACGCAGCATCTCTCTTTGCTCTCTCAACAGCTCCTGGTCAATCACATGGCTCTTCAACCCACCAGTAGCACTTCTGGGAGCTAACAGAGTAAGTTAGCGCCTGAAGGGGACCCCATAGAGAAAGGAGGCACATTTTAGAGGCCATGCTGCTAGTGCCAGCCACCTTCCTGTTGTGCCATAGGAAACACAGCGGTGTGTATAAACAGCCTTGCTAATTTTGGCTCTCTGTGAGATTTTGATTCCTCTCTTCTTGCTCAGATATGAAATGCTCCCTCATGGCTGCTTCCTCTGGTACAACATCACCACAGACACACTTGGCTACTGAAAGAGGGGTTAAACTGCTGAGCAGATGTTTGCTGTTTAACAATCACCTGCCCTGCAGAGCACCCTATGGCACCCCACAGAACCTGGCACAGGGGGTGTGGCAGCATGTGTTCAATATGATGCTGCAGCCCCAGGCTCTGCCTCTGCTCCCACGTGGCACAGGGACACGGACAGACCAGGATGGCCATTGCCAGGCCAGGACAAGCCATGGGAAAGCTCCTGCGCCTCACCGCTGTGCAAGTGCAGCTCTGTGGCTGCTGAAAGCAGTGGGAGGCTAATCTGGAGCAGCTGCTGGCATTCCTCCTGTACCCCAGGAGCAATCACAGCCCAGCAGTGGCCTGACTTTTCCAGTGTTACTAGGAGCAATGGAACAGCATCAAGGATGACTAGGAATTCCCCTTTTATCACAGCTGTAGCCACAGAGCATTTATACAAAGCAGAAAGGATAAGTGAACTAGCTATCAAGTATTTTCCTAATTCTGTCCACAGGCACAACTGGTAGGCACATTTTCTTCATGTCCTCACGCTCTCCTTAAGGATCCAGCAGAAATATTGTACTAGTGCTGGGAAAGTGGGGGGAGATGAGATCTTTGGAGGTCACATACTACTCTGTGGGTTTTGCGGTGAAAGGTTTCACCAAAAGTGCACACATATTATACTCCCATTACCACCGAACTCAGATGCAAATAGGAAGCAAACTTTGGGCCTTCAAAGAAGGATTTACCAAGAACAAGTCCTTACCAGAGATATAAATTATCTAAATAAACATGAGCATATCACTGAAATGTTTCATTGTTTGCCAAGTAGTTTACATGAACCAGTGAGAGCTAGGGAAAAAAGTTTGCATGCAAACTGCTAAGAAGGCCTGTTATATCACACTTTCCAACAAAGCCCAGGTGTTATCCTGGCTGTGATCAGCCTCATTGAGTAACAAACATGATTAAAGGGAGATGATTAGAAATGCTTCCACATGAGAAACCCCTGGGCCACTTAGGGAGGGAATCATGCGGGTGGTATAAGGTACTGCTCATCTCATTGGGTCTCCTGAGAACTATACCATATCATACGTGATGATGTTGGCATTTACAAATAATAAGTAAGAAGATGCTACATTTTTCTTTTCTAGGAAGGTGTTCTCCAGTTCAGTTTATATCATTTGTTACCACACTGAACAAAGTAGCAGGAAGAAAAAAAACCCTCACTTCATGTATAGTATCCCTACAAACACTACGTAGACCTTATTTCTTAGAGTTAAAAAGTGAAAGTAGCAGTTTCTCTAGATATGTATTAGTTTATCATATTTCATGGTGAAAAAGGAAAAGAAATACTAGTCATGATGCATGTTACCAAAATCTCTAAGCTAAATAGTGGAAAATATATATTAAAAATAATATTCCACATGCACAATGGACACGTGCTAGTTTATGTGAGTCATTAAAGGACTAGGCTAAAAATATGCAGACTTTAAGACCATGTTTTAAGAAATTTTAACTAAAACCACATGCAGAGCATGCATTCTAGCAGATAATTACACTTAGAGTGGAGCATGACTCATACAAAAAATCAAGAGTATAGGAATTTTTTATCTAATAAATACATGTACTATAAAAGTACTTCCTACTTTCATAGAATCATAAAATCATAAAATAGTTAGGGTTGGAAAGGATCTTAAGATTATCTAGTTCCAACCCCCCTGCCAGGGCAGGGACACCTCCCACTAAACCACGTCACTCAAGGCTATGTCCAACCCGGCCTTGAGCACCACCAGTGATGGAGCATTCACAACTTCCCTGGGCAACCCATTCCAGTGC
>JASSUY010030189.1:0-57388 GCA_032466535.1 Forpus xanthops
CTGGTGATCGCGCTGCGCCGGGCCGCGCTGCACGCGGCGCAGGCGGAGTTCGCCGCGGGACGCGCCGCCGCCTTGGCGCTCTGCGCGGGGGCTCCGGAGAGCGTGTGCGCCCGGAGCACAGCACAATAGCCGGGAGGAGGAGACAGGGAAAGGGGCAGGGGGAAAGGAGGAGAGAAAGAGAAAGCACAACACGGGGGCTGGCGAGGGGAGGACGGAGCGGAGGACTCCCCAGCGTGGCTGCGCTGAGGACCGTGGCCGGACGGCAGCGGCTGGAGGTGGGTGGCTGGCTGGCTGGCTGGGGGGAGATATTTACCTTCCTTCCCCGGCCCTGAGCCTGCTCCTTTGTCCACCCACTTTGAAGTGCTTCTGGGATCGCCTGGGTGGGAGCATTGTTGTGCGCTACCATAGGATCAGGCATGCTGGGGAGAAAGTAGCGAGTGTACGGAGGGGCACGGGCCGGCAAAAGCTGCAAGGAGACGGGGAGGAGAGACTGCTGCGAGGATTGCTGTTTGCCTCCCGGTTTCCCTGCATGGACCGTGAAAGAGACGCGTTGAGTTGACCCTGCCGGAGCCGTTTCTGCCTCTACATGTGAGATCCGGTTGGTTTGTTCCTTCTAGCTATCTCTTTCTAGGCTCCTTTCCGTATTCTACACATACTCCTGTATGCAAAATGGTGGACCCTGTGGGGTTTGTGGAGGCTTGGAAAGCACAATTTGCAGACTCTGAGCCTCCTAAAATGGAGCTGAAATCTGTGGGAGACATTGAACAGGAGCTGGAGATGTGCAAAGCATCTATCCGGAGACTGGAGATGGAGGTCAACAAGGAGAGGTTCCGCATGATTTACCTGCAGACTCTTTTGGCAAAGGAGAAAAAAAGCTATGACAGACAGAGATGGGGTTTTAAACGTGTTTCTCAGTTGCCTGAAGGGGGTGCAGAGCAGCAGATCCAAGACCTGCATCAGCAGTCTGCTGACCAAGATGAATATGAAAAAAGCAAGTCACACCACGGGGAGGAAAAGTTCAAACCGAGGATACCCTCTCTGCGGAAGCTATCTACCCAGAGTGATGGGTCAGACCTGTCGCCTTTGGACAGCCCCCATCATGTAGAGGGAGAGCAGGACAGGTGTAAGTACTATGGTGAGGAGAAACTGAAGAGAGTTGTAGAAGATACAGAGAATCGCTGTGATACAGATGGCTCTCCTTCAAAACACAGATCAGCTTCCTCTCGCAGGCTAGTGGGATCTGCTGAGAAGGAGGGATCATTTGAACCTATCTCTAAGGAGAGAGGGAACAGCACCAGTGTGGCAGCCCTAAGGTCCAATTTTGAGAGGATTAAAAAGGTCAATTCGCATTCTTCTGGAGATAACAAGGATGTTGTTGAAAAGCCCTTTTATGTGAACATGGAGTATCATCATGAGAAGGGTCTAGTAAAGGTCAACGATAAAGATGTCTCTGATAAAATAAGCTCCCTTGGTAGCCAAGCCATGCAAATGGAACGCAAAAAGTCTTTGCACTCCCTCCCTTCTAACATGGTACCCAGCTTCACCGAGTTCCAGAGGTCTGCTTATAGGGGAAGGTCCTCGGAGAGCAGCTTTGGTTATGATGGAGAATATGAGGATGCTGAACTGAACCCCAGGTTTCTAAAAGATAACTTAATTAATGCCAATGGCAGCAACCGCTCACCTTGGCAGCCCATGGACTTTCAGCCATATCAAAGTATCTATGTTGGTGGAATGATGGGGGAAGGAGAAGGAAAAGGACCTATTCTGCGAAATCAGGGCACAACTGATCAGGAAAAACATCTAACATGGCCCAGGAGATCTTATTCCCCGCGGAGTTTTGAAGATATTGGAGGAGGATATACTCCTGATTGTAGCTCTAATGAGAACCTCACCTCCAGTGAGGAAGACTTCTCCTCAGGGCAGTCCAGCCATGTCTCCCCTAGCCCCACCACTTATCGCATGTATCGGGACAAAAGCCGTTCCCCCTCTCAGAACTCTCAACAGTCCTTTGACAGTAGCAGTCCACCAACACCCCAGTCTCAGAAACGGCACAGGCAGCAGCAGGTCATTGTGTCTGAGGCTACTATTGTGGGTGTACGAAAAACAGGACAGATCTGGCCAAGTGATGGAGATTTGCCTTCTGGGAGATATCACCAGGACAGCTGCTTCCATGGGGATACAGGTGGGTACCAGCTTTTTGTTTAGTTTTATAAATGGTTTGAAATGGAGTGGCAAATAGCATGTTGGGGGTGAATGGGAGAGGTTCTTGAAGTGACCCTTGGGGAATTGCTCTGAGGGGGCAACTGTTTAATGTGAGAAGTTTGTGTTGTGGTTGTCCTATTTTGAGAAGGTCCTGCAGAAGTACCCATCAGACTGCAGGAGTGCAGACTGGATTCACAGAAGGGTTGATTCAGACTTCTCTGAGAATATCAGTGGAGTCCCATGTTAATCAGTTCTTTAAAGTTTCAGTGTGAACACTGAGATAAAAAGGGCCCAGAACTGTTCAGCATTCACCACCAGCTTGTTCCCTTCCTCATATCCTTGCACTGAGTAGTTAAAACTACCTCAGAGGTGATAGTGTGCTAACATGCTACAACCTGAGGGTTTTGCTGGAGCTTTACCAATAATGCTTCTGTTCCCACAATCTTGTTTTTTTCCTGTCTATATTAATTGGATGCACATTTCTCCCTCTGCCTCATTTCATCCTTCAGTTAGAGCTGATTGGAGGTAATGATTGTGCAACCTTGTTCTTGAAGCTTTCTGCTGTCACTAAATGAAGGAAGAACTTGGTATATCAGGAAGCCCTGGGGGAGAGCTGTTAATTTCAGCAGTCAAAATCTTTGTTTAGAGAAGAATGGGCAGTGTTTGAACCCATGAGCTGCGCAGGTGTGTCTGGAGAATCACAGTGGTTTATACTTGGTGGAAGAGGCAGACAGTGAACTTTGCTGTTTCAGATACATTCAGATACGTAAATCTGTGTGGTCATCTGAATTTATTTAGCAAGGTGCATAATGTAAGTAGGATCTTGTGCTAACACCATCAGTCTCCAGTGCAATGGAGAACATTGTGTCTCCAATGCAATGAAAACCAATCGAATCCAGGACTGAAAAAAAAAAAACAAGCATGATTGTTTTGATAGACTTGTAGAAGTGAGTTATCTTGTAAGTTTTCTTTGTCCCTTTGAATCTGTCATTTTAATAAGGGGCTAATGTGAGTTGTCAATGTGACTGAATTCCTCAATAATAGGTGAATTGAGAGGTCTGTCAGAGATGTCACTTTCTCAGGTTGTGTGAGTTCGATCTGTTAGCTCTCAGAGGAGGTCTTGCTGGAAGGAGATGTCTGGTTTTACTTTCCCTGGTTGTTGTTGGATTTATGTTTTATTTTATTATTTATTTCTTTCTCCCAGCAATACTTTGAGAGCAACAATGGAGGGAGAACTCTTCCCTGCCCACCCTCCATCCTTACATCCCATTGTATGATTGGAAGGCTGTACAGTTATAGTGGATGTTCACTGTACATGAAACCTCAGCACCCTGTCCTCACAATTTCTTCCTAATCAGATTGTATATACATAGTTGTTTTCTATCTGGGACTGCTGCATTCCTGTTTGGTTCTGTGCATATATCTTGCATCTTATGGGAAGTACTTGCAGTGCAGGGGAGAGGCTGGATCTTGTGCTGGTTTAAACTGAGCTGCAGCCATCTGTCTCTTCTCTTGTTTACAGATGCTCTTTAGATGACTGGGAAGCCTCCTGGCAGCTGCAATTTTTGCAGAAGGAAACAAAGGGGCAAAAATAACAAAGGTTGATAAAGCTTTGAGGATAAATTCAGCTTTCAGAAAGGTGATAGGTAATTTTTATTTAAAATAATATAGGTGGGATGCTGCCATAAAAAAGAAAGGCTGCTGAAAAGTCAGAATAGTTACAATTCATGGTTGCATTGGAAAGCTTTGTGTCCTGTTCCTAAGGATGACCACACAATTGCAGGCAGGGACAGAATGTAATTGATCCACCTTCTGCTTTCCTCAGCATAGTGGGTAAGATGGCAAGCTTAGCAGGAACTTTCACCAGATGGCTAATCATTACTGTCTTGCACATTAGCTGGTGGCAACTTTTTGCTTAACTAAAAAGGCTTATGCTTTCAGGACTGTGTTTCTGATTAGTTCCTACTGAGCATCATATGACACGAATTTTCTTTCCTGGTTAGGAAAAATTTTGATTTGAAACCAGTTGGATGAATCTCTTTTTCATAAAACAGTAAAAGGCATGGGAGTTCACTGTGTGATTAGCTCCTGGCTACCATTCCCAACTAGTATGGTCTGATGTGTGCTGTTCTGCATCACCATGTGCTATGAAAGCAGTTCCCAGATCCAGACAGCTTTTCCTGCACCTGTGGCTCAGTCACTGGTCTTGCCAGGCTTCCCTGAAGTTTTGCTTGACCAGAGTGCAGGTTTGAATCACAGCAGGTTCTGGACAGCCTTAATGTTAATTGGCTGCAAGTGGGGCTTGATCAATAGTATTTGTCATCTTTGTGCTTCAGATTTTTGCATGCTGCTGCTTTTGCTTTTCATGACTCTGGCGACACTAGCAGTGTTGTGTGGATGGGTGCAATGTGAATTTGTCTAGATCCACCATCCCAATGCCACTTGATCTTGGCCAGTGGACACATGCTGTTTAGTCTAAATTCTTGTCCCGAGTTCATAGGCAAGTGATAATTTCTTTACTTTTGTATTACCAAAAAGAATTAGAGGTCACCTAATACAAGTGAATGGGATCAGGCCAAAATGTGAACCTGAGTTCTTGGAGATGAGTTACCAAAAACCTCACAGCAGAATGAAGTAGCAGGCATTCAGTTTTTTCCAAGGAGCAGAATGAGAGCTTCAGGGCTGAGATCTGATGATAACTGTGCTTTCTATTAAATGTACTTAATGGAGCCCAGTTAAAGGTACCTGTTAGGATTAATTATGTATCACTAATTTCCTGTAGTGGGAATAATAATGAGTAAAGATCATGCTTTAACTCTTCATGAAGCTTGAGTTTTTTTACTATGGCTGTGGAAGAACAAGATTTTTTTTAGACTTCTGTCAACACTGTTCACCAGTTGCAGAGACGAACACCAGAAAAGCCACCCCTTGTGCATTTCTGCTTGTAATCAGGAGGAGAGTTGCACAGTGCTGTTATGCAGTGATGAGGCCTCACAATGGCCCCAGTTGGGTCAGTTTTTAAACTAGTAACAGTTTGTTAGTTGATTTGCTCTGTGGAATTGTGCATGGCCTTGTTGCTTGCTTCATAAAATCAGGGCATGCTCTCTTAACAGCTTTGCGTGAAATGAGTTTATTTATCTGCATAACAACATGGAAACTCTATCAGGAGTCCACCTAGATCATGTTTATCTGCAAAGCTGCTTCCTTAAAGGTGCCCCAGTAGTGAATTCTGTTCATTTGAGGGGAACTGATAGTGCTTTCTAGAGTTCTTTCAGGCTCTTCCTCTAGAAAGCTACCAAAAAACATCGTGCTTAAAATAAGGTCAGTTTGGGATATGTGTCATTTAATTCCATAAGTTTTACTTATTTTAGCCTCTACTAAGTGTGGGAGTGCTCTCTTTCTGAAGAGCATAATGTGTTCTCTGTATTACTGGTGAGTTTGATGTAGACAGAGAAAGGAGTGCTGGAATTTATCTCTGCATGGGAACTGCAAAACTCAAAATTGCTGTTACCTCATCTGACCAGAATGCCATTTTAAAGTGTGTTAAAGCTGTAGATCCTTCGGTTTCTGTATGCCTTAAATTCTTGACCAGATAGGCAAGCAGCTGAATTTACTGCCTTTAAGGTAGTCCTTGGCATAAATGGATTTAAAGCCCAAGAAATCATTCAGTATGTCATCATGTAAGGACATTATTCTGTCCTGAGTTACTTGCATGTTCTGAGACCTAGGACAAGTTGCTTCATTCTGTACTTCTTTAACCCGCTGCTGTATTCTGTGGATTTTACAAGACGCAGTTTGAATAGTGCTTTGCAATGTTTCACTGGTACAAAGATAACTCATGAGGCACTATGCTAGTGCTGTTGCTGCTGTTGAGAAATACAACTTTCTTTGAGCAACTGAGGCAGACTTCAGTCCACTGTGTAGTGAATCTTCCTTCTGAGGATCTGAAATGTTGGGGTTTTCCCTCATGTGCAGCTTGCTTGTTAATTTAAGGACTGCTGGCCACAGGGCCTGCCTTTCAGGTTTGTCAATTACACTGGGGCAAGAATTTTCTCTGATGTTTGTTCATTTTACTGTTACTTTTTAAACATGTCTTAATCCTTTGCTGTGATGATCAGTGGGTTTCCTGGGAGCACTGATGACAAGATGCTGTTTAAGTGCCACTCCCCTTGCTTTCCAGAGATTTAGTGTCATTTAGATTATGAAGCTACTTGTGCTGCCACTCACCTCTTAGTCTGGGGGGGTTAAGAGCTCACCCTCTTTCTCTGCCAGATTTCTCTTTCCCTCCACCTGAGTTTAGTTGAATCTATGGAGCTTCTGCTCTATGGCCTCAGTGACTATAGTGGACTTTGCAGACCTGTTTGTTTTGTGCCTTCTTCCACAAACACTTGCTGACTTTTACCTCAGGCCCAACTTAAGTAATGGTATTCACAGGGATTTTATTTTTGCTTTTCTTCATTCACCCTAGGTCATGGAGTTTCTGCACCCCAACATTCAAGTGCTTCTGCAATCACAAAGCACTTACCTTTGAAAAGAGAGGGTAAATTAACTCATACTAGTTGTCTAATACTGGCAAGTCCTGGAGAGTGCTTATGTCACCTATCTGTGTAAAGCTCATTTTCATGGTCCACAATAGAGATCAAAGTAGGATGGGCTTTCCCATGGAGTAAATAGACAGAGAGCTATGAATTCTGCAAGTAATGGGCTAGGTGGACAGCTGCTTGTCATCCCTGCAAGATTACCCACAGTTCTAAGAGGTCTGTCTGGCACTAAAGATGAGCCCACTCTGTGCAGTTCCATTGCTGTGTGAGGGTCTACCAGGCAGGAAGTGATCTGTGGCTGGGCAGGCGAAATGTAATGCCGGTGCACACTTAAAGTTTGGGAGTCTTGTAGGAACTCAAGACTAGGATCAAACTGCAACAGAGCCGTATGGATATCCATGCAGCATTCATATTGTGATGATCACAGACTAGAATGCTAGTCTGTATGCTGAAACTGTTTGACCTAGGTGATTTCAGTATGCTGATTTCACAGAGCTGGGGCTAGAGCATATAAGCATTGCAGTGAATGCCACACCAAAATGATGATGCCTTTCATTTGAGAAGGAAATGTGTAGTCAAGTGGAACTACAGTATTAAGTCTGTGGTTCAGTGAGCTGCTCTTGCTGTCCCTGCTGACTGTTCAAAGTACTGGAAAAGCACTCGTTTATGGCCAAAGCAGTTAAACTGGCAGATGTGTATGGACTGTGTATCCATTCTGATTCATAGTTGCCAGCCTCTGTCCAAATGGTTTCAGAGGAAAACCACAGAGAGGGTGCTGTTTTTACAACATTTTGGTCCTGCCCTGAGAAGTGGCAGAGGAGGTGGGAGCGCCCATGGACTTGCTGCCTGACCCTGTCACTGCCTCCTTGAGGGTGAAGGCTGCTGGGTGGCCAAACAAAATACAGGAGAAAGAAGGAGTAGAGAATCCTGATGTCTTAGTACTTTTTGCACTGTCTTCCTCGTTGGATTAGAAAACTTTTCAACTGTTTTTCTCTCGCAGAAGCAGAGGTGAGCAAGGGAGCAAAGAGCTGGGGATGGGAATGAGCATGGTAGAATGGGTTAGGCTTTGGAACTAATGAAGGGACTGGGCTGGTGAATTAAACTTATTCCTGTGTGAAGGTATAGGCAAACATGGGGAGAAGGTGAATGTGTCTTTAGATTGGTATAAGCACTGACCATGGCTTAAAAACCTTCATGTGTGGGTTAGGAAACGCTCATTTGAATTAGGCAGCACACTATAGGTAATGATGTTGACTTAAAACAATTGTTTTGGGAGGGAAGGGTGATTTATAGTTCAAGTTTGGCTTTGAAGCCTATCTGAAAAGTGGGCCAGCAAAGAAGACAAAAGCTGTTGAAGGTTTGGGCCCCAGTGACAGGCTAGAGACAGATCGCTATCTTCTGGTTCTAGCACATTTAGCAGTTTGTTTTCTAATGCTCTCCCTCTCTCCCCAACCTCTTGAGGCTAAACAGTTAATTTTTCAGAGCAAGGGGGACCTGTATTTCAGTTTCAGGGAATTTTGGAGGTCAGTCCCTAAAGGTTAATGAGGCGAGACTTGCAAGCTGTTTGAGGAGAATTGCTCCATTTCAGTTACCATAGGAAAGCAAATTGCTGTTCATGAAAATCAGACTGTTGATTGGAGGCACAGGTTATGTGGAGCTTGCTTTCCCCCAGAGAAACCAAGACTAGCAAGGCTTTTTGGCTGTCTCCTCTTTGATTTGTTCTACCCAGTCACGTAAGCATGGAAAGAATAAGGACCCAATCCTGCCCTTTCCCTGCTGAAATGTCATTGACTTTTGTGATCTCTTGCTGGTGCATGTATGAAAAGAAACGGTGTTCTGGTACAGGCTGAATGGCAACTTTGCTGTGCAGAGAGAGGGGTAGGCTGCAAGTGACAACAGAAATGCTGGCATGGGTTGGTTTGGTTGAGCTGCATGTGAATGGAGTGCTTTCAAACCAACAATTTAAGTGTCTTCAGTTACACAGCAGGGTTTGGCCAGCTCACTGACACGAAAATGGGCTGCTTTCCTGATCATATCTTTAAATTACATGTGATATGAATGTAACCATAAACAGTAGGTAAATCCTTGCATGTTAGTCTGTCTTACTGCTGAGGTAATTCTAAAATCTGTAACTTCTTTAAGCTTGTTTTGAGTTGTACTGCATGGGCTTTATACAGTAAAACTGTTCAGCATAGGACTAGTGTGGTGTGTTTCTGTCGCAAAATCTGATTGTGCTTTGCAAATTTCCTGTTACTAACATAACAAAAGCATGTTTCCCTTTTGTCTTCTTCCCAACTGCCCAAATGGTGCATCTCAGACTCTTTCTTAACCAGGTTATGGCTGATGCAGTAATCAGATTACTGCAAATTTAATTGGAATCTCTCTGTCAGAGAAAGCTCTGCCCAAATATGACAGCTGGAGCTGAGGTGGTTGATCATGATAGTTGATCATGAATACATGAGGAGTGTGTGTGTGTGACTCCACAATGATTCCCTGTAGAAAAAGTGAATTAGTAAAGTTCAGTCTGCTGGTTTACACTATTGAATTGTTCCTTTTGGCTTGGTAGGTCCTTTCCTAGTTGTTATCTTCTGTTACTTTGTCACTTGCAGTCATTTACCAATCCTTGTCACTTTTAGGGTTTTTTATCCATTTTGTGGAAGGAAGAATTGGCTTCTAGGGAGAATAAATCCACCACAATCTTCCTTCTTTTAAAAATAATATACAGTCGTCGTTCCATCCCCCCCCCCCCATCCTCTTTTGAAGCCTCTGTACAGATCAGGTCTCATTCTGAGGTATCCAAAAGACCCAAATTATCTGCAGATTGGTCTGTGAAATCTAGGGAGCCAGCTTTTGCAGTAGTTAATAGTAAGCAACTTCTGTGTTTGGACTTGCAGCTCCTCTGTGTTTGTGATCTGTGCTTGATGTGTCAAGTGCTCTGAGCCTTGGCTCACTATGTCTGTTTACTTCTTAAGAACTTTAGAATATTTTATGCTCAACACTGAAATGCAGTTACTTCTCTGATGGGATGTGTGCCAGCTATTATGTTATCAGAAATTACATATTTGGCTGCAAAAGGAGTGCCAAATTTGAACCCACAATCTGGGTGAGGCTAGAGCAGGCTGTAGTTGTTAGAGTAGTTTAAAAAATGAGAAAAGCCAATCCACATACAGGGCCACCAAAATCGCCATCAAAGCCCTTAGTTACCTACAGTCACATCTGTGTGTTCTTTTAAAATGGGCCAGCAGCTTCCTAGAATAATCTGTTCTGAAGAAAAATACGTCATTCCCTGGAGCATCCAATGTGTCTGAGCTGCTAAAAAGTAAATGTGATTGGTCTGTTGTCACTAGGGAGGCGTAACATACAGAGAGAACTGTGTCTGCTGCAGTCTGCAATTACATAGCATGGTATGATGTTGCCTAGGAAGATGGTAATGGCTTGTCAGGCTGGCTGGGCTCAGGGCTTCCCAAAAGAGATTAGATTATGGTGTTTAATATGAGCCATGACACAGAAAAGCATGTCTCTGACTGTGAGCATCCAGCTGCCTCAGTTCATAGCAATCTTCATTTTTGCTTCTTGCAAACCTTTTTCTGCTCTTGAAATATTTGTATATTGGTCTGCACTGAGGTTAGCATGTGCTGGTTCAGAAAATAACAGACTGAGGAAGTGAGTTAATTATTCTTGGAAGACTTCTGTGTGTTGCCCCCGTCCTTGCCCTTCACCTCTTCTCCAGGCTGCCTCCTTTGTTTGAATCCTTCTAGTTTCAGTGTTTGAGTATAGGAGCTCTCTTCCCTGAGTGTCTTGTGTACTTCTGATTTATATTCTCCTAAGGTGGTTATTGGACCTCTCCATCTGTTAAGGATGAAGTTGCTGTCATCACTGAGAAAACATAGTAATGCCTCAATCTGGTAACATTCTATCATTGTCTTTGAGGAAATCCTGGTATTGGGATTAATGTATTTGCCTTTGTTAATTGTACTAATTACTTACTTGAATTTGTGGATTAGCCAGCAGAGACTGTCCTATTGTAAACTTATATTACAGTTCTCCTGTCTAAGCCTAATTGTGGTGAATACCAAACCCAGCGCTTAGCTGTGATTAAAGGTGCCTTGTATAGGTGCATCAGTGACTGCAGTGGAAAGCAGCACATCTCACAGTCTGTTTTTTGCTTTTCTTGTTTTTCTTCGATAAAAAGCTGATGAGTGAAATTTGAATTGCAAGAGGAAAAAAGCGTGACAAGGTATAGTATTGATGAAAATGCGTTCTTCAGCCTTGGGGCATGCCTCATGTCTGTAGTCTAATACTGATCACTCATAGCTCCTGATATGGAGTAGATGGATGTCTGGAGGAGAATGTATTAGCCAAGTGCAGAGTACTGTCTCAAAGGCACTCTTGGCTTCCTAACACGCTGGGACAAGTATCTCTGCTCACATACACATGCTCCTCAGAGACCTTCAAGAGCTGCTTCTAGCTATGGCAGAAAACTAGTATACATTAGCAATACATTGGGGCTGACAGGTGGTACCTGAATAATTGTTGGGGTTCTGTCCTCTAGTTTCTTTCCTGAGGAACTTAGCCATAGGAATGAAAGATACTGTGAATTGTGTAACAAGTCTGGATGCTCCACGATCTTCTGTTATTTTTTTCTAGGAGACCTGTGATTGTAATGAGACCAAAAGGCACAGCAGAACTGCATGATGAGCATGTAGCTGATCAGATAGAGGACTCTGGTGTGAGAGAAAGGGGACTGTCCTCCAGTATTTTCAGAAGTGCTCCCCTCAACAGTGAGACTGGGAAGCACTTGCTGTCTTACACTTACAGAGCAGTTAGTTTTCCCCCAGGACAAGGGCCTTTGACAGGCCTGACTTATGGCCCCATGCTTTTTTTTATTATAGGTATAAAGAAAATTCCTTGGTTTTCCTTTGGTATTTCAGGTGGAGTCCTGAGCTGCAGGCCTGCTTGCCTTCTGGAATCGTTGTGCGCTGAATGACAATAATAGGCTGATTGCAGTTTTGAGATTGTTTACATGGTCTGATGCTCTTTTCATTCAGTTGAGGGCTGGGTTCTGCTTCATGTGAGTGCAGGAGCTCTCATAGCTTATGAATTTATATCAGGGTATATCAAAGAAAATTATTTTCCACTTTCCTATATTCCTAAGTGATGTTTGAGCACGCAACCCAGAGAATGCAGACCTATCACTGCATCCATTTAGCCTTTGGAGAGGCATTTCCTCAATTTGGTGGGCTGAATTTTGTGAAGGTTGTCCTAAGCAGAGCTAAGCAGTTACACAAACCCATAAGCCTTTCCCTTGCAGTTGTTGAGATACCACACTGCTTTGTATAGAAATTATTTACCCACCGTTGCCATTACCAGTGTTCCTGTATTGCTAAACCAGTCAGGGTTCTCATCAGGAGTCTGGAATAGCGAGCAAGGAGGGAATGAGAGATCTTAATTAATTCTGATTTTTTAATCTTTTTTTTTTTTTAACTCTTATTATTTTTGTTTTATTTGGCAGTTGGGCACACCAATGGCTGCTCTTGACAGATGTGTAATTATCTCAGGACAGACTTGATCAGGACTTGCTGATGGCAGGAGATTTCTAGTGACTGCTGCTCTAACTGGAGCTCCACAGCACTATGTTTCTATAAACATACATGTTTACATGTTATATGGGAACCAGAGTTTCCCAACATAGCTTGATTTTTGAAGTGTGGGCTTGGTGTCTGACTTCAAAGGAGCTGATGGGGTTTTGCAGGCCTAGGTTATAAATGTTTTAAAACCTCCATGCATGTAGTTCATGCCTCCCAGTTTCAGTGGCAGTACTGCAGGTGTGGTTGGGAGCTGTTCATGAGTTACGCTGGGCAGGCAGTTCAAAACCAATTCTGTTTTAATGCTTCTCTTACCTTTTGGAGAACTGTTAGCTGTGCCTGTATGTACCTGTCATCTGTCCTGAATTGGTACTATGGAAACGAGAATACAGTTGGGAAAGCATTTTTGCTTTATTTAATAATTCTTTGTCACCACTCTGTCATCTTCAGAGGCAGAAAGGCAAGGTAAGTGGTAAAATGGTGTCTGCAGCAAAGCATCAGATACCCTTTTGTTTTTCCAGTCTGTCTAGTCCTCTGAGGTAGGACGCTGTCAAAGTGAATTTTGTTTGGGTAGAGTTTTTTAGTATGCATGGAGGGAAAAATATGTCTTACGTTTTTAGAGTACCTGAGACAACAGAAGAAGGTGCCTTCTGTTCAGCTGGGTCATCATCTATAACAAGCTGCAGTTCTGTTACACCACTGCGGGATCTTAGCTGCTGGAATGGGACTAACCTGTTTGTATTCAGCAAACATGCCCTAGCCCTGACCTTGACTACCATAAAATTATTCAGGCTTGAGCACTGACCTATACATAATTTGTTGTAGTCTCACTGTCTGTGCAAACTAAAATACATACTAATGTGCTCTAAGCTCTGCTTTGTTTTGTGCTCCATATTTAAATGTAATAGAATTTTTACTGTAGGTAAAGGATTACTAAACACAGTTAATGCTTGTCCTCCATTTCAGTGCTTGTATGAAGTCTCAGTATCTCCACTTAAAGCAAAGGAAGGAGACTTGATTCTCTGTTATGTAAATGTGTTCCCAATATATGTGTGCACAAGAAAAAGCTGAAGAGGGAGAATTTTTGAACTTAAGTCCTTCCTTCTCTGTTAAGGTTTTAGGCTGGCTTCAGTTTATGTGCAAATCTGCACTGAGGGAAAGCTACAGGCACCCATAGAAAGTTCCACCTAAACTTTTTAACAAGCTTTTACTTGTCATTAGATCAACAGCTGCTTAAGGAAGCATTCCGCTGCTAAAGCTGTTTTTCCCATTAATGGGTAATTGCCATGTGGGGCTGATCCACACTGCAAATAGTTTAATAATATTTGATAAGTGGTTGCTTTGTGGTTGTGTTTTCTTTCTCTGTAAGGAGTCCAATCACTTGCAAGTTTTCTTTTCAAACACATGTAAAGAGTGAACAGTGACCTTTAAAAGAAAATCAGCCTGGAGTTTATATCAAGCTTTTATCTAGTGATTTGCATGAATAAATCCCCAAATGTTTTATAAAGGGAGTATGCAGCTCAGGCTTTGGAGGTGCTGAAGCTCAGGCTTCTAACTGAATTTTGGTGAGCCCTGATATCCTGGTATCCAATTTGGTGCATTTTTCCTGGACTACACTTGTTTTATCTGGAAAGTTGATTAACATCCTCTGTCTGTACATATAGAAACTCATTCAGTTTCCCTTCTAAATAACGAAGTTTAAAATCTGAGTTGCATTTGCCTACCCGTGGCTGTGGTTGCTTCTGTTTGTGTATTGATCTGTCTTTTTTCCACTTTCTTTAAAAATTCAAGCAAGGGCTGGCTTGTCTTAGCACATGGGTTGGGATGTGTCTGCCAGTATTTTCATATTATGCCCCTTGAGCCTAGGTCTTGATTTAAGTTGTATTTGGTGATAATGCTTCATGCTATGGCATGCTGCCCTCTCAGTTGTGCCAGCAGCTGTTCATTTGGAAGTTCATGCTGGGAACTGGATCAGGGAATTTATCTGTGGTGTTTGGTTGAGTGGCTTGATTTTGGTTTGGGTGTTTTGGTTTGGTTTTGTTGTTTTTTTTTTGTTTTTTTTTTTTTTTTTCCCAAGCCAAAATTCAAAAGAAAATCACAAAACTCTCAGAACCAACGCACAGAACTCTTCTAACTGTGGATTCCATTCATCCATCCTTCCCACAAATGTTTGTGTTGGAGCAGCAACCAATTGGTTGGTGTTTGAGGGGAGAGAGTAGAAAGTCAAGAAAGACAATGTATGCTTCAGCCTTTCAACTCTCAGTCTGTTGGGACTCTGCGGTTATTAATTCAAGAAACAATGGGGATATTAATGCTGAGAAGTCATGTTTAACTTCAGCAATTTTACTTCTGATTAGCCAGCTGGTTTGGGATTTGAGGAAGAGGTTGAGGTATCCTCTGAGCGGAGTACCTCTTCCCTAGTGGGATGCTTTGTTTCTGCTGTTGTGGGGGAACAGCATTAAGGGCTTGTTGATGTTTGAAATAGGGATTTTTTTTTGGTTTTTTTTAGAATAAATCTAAGTGAAATGCTAGGACTGGAAACAGGGAAGACATTTGCATCTGCTCAGAGAGACAGAGCAGATGACATCCCAGTCTGTGTGACTGACTCCACTTATAGTTGCGTATGTAAGTACTTCATGGTTTTAATGATTACATCAGCAAATACACTGACTGTTTATGGCCAGAAGTAAATCTTTTCAGATACACTTAGCCCTTTTTCTAAGGCTCAGAAAAGCCTCTAGCTTCTGCCAAAAGATTGTTTAGGTCATAAATCATCTGGAAGGACTATATGGATGTCAGGTCAGCGCAGCTTTTGAAGGAGAGCAGATGACCTTAAGTAACTTGCATTCAGTTTCTAGCAGTGTATGTGTGCATTTTCATGGGCTAAGATTTCTTTTTTTAAATGATGTAGTTACTGTAATGGGACATCTGCCCTATTACGTCTTGCAACTACATAGCATGTGCATATTTCCCCTTGGTGAGCCTTTTTGGGGAAGGGGAGTTTTGAAGAGTTTTTTTTCAGGCCTTCTTACACTTGTTTGCTTTGAAATAGAAAATGTCATTATCGTGACCTTATAGTGCAGGTAAGATTTTTGTCAAGTAGTGTAATTTGCTTAAAAAGCTTGGTCTGGAACAAAGCTTTGTCAAGGACAAGGGTCATCAGGAGAAAATAGAGGTGGCTTGCAGCAGTGAAGCGTCTTTATGCTTTCTCATTTCAATTTTATTTAGGATGTTTGCTTTAGTCCCAGATAAAGCTTCTATTTTTGCCTGTGAGTGCTGGCTCTGCACAGATCTGTGAGGTCTTCTGGCTTCACCCTGCTGAATTCCTGCCTGTATAGCAGCCAGGTGCTGGATTTCTGGCTTCCAGCTTCTTTTGCTCTTTCTGTTCCTGTTCAGTCCACAAACATGGAAAAACAAATGCCCCACCCTGCTGACTCATTGTGCCCAGAGCACTCCCTATATTCCTGAAATAGGATTAATATATGAGGCACTTGGAACAACTCAACGGAAATGGGTCTGGTTCTCTTCTGCTGAACCTTTTAAAAGAGTTGTTTTCTTCTTTTAGGCCTGTGAATCTTGTCTGTGTGCTCTACAGGTCTCAGCCCCAAGGTGCTTTCCTTATCTCACACGCATTTTAAGGTCTTTTGCAACAAATACAACAGTTGTAGAAATCAGCTGGTGTGTAGAATAATCCTTTAAACAAGTTTATTCTGATACTCTGTTGGGTGTTTAAGCGGTTTTAACAGCATCATTTAATATGTCCTTGAAGATGGTTCCAAATGAAACCTGCTCCTATCGGAATCCATCATCTCTCTGTATGCATACCAACTGTGCCTGGGAGATGTCAGGCAGTACTGTAAGCAGTGGGGAGGGGTTGCTATCTGTAGGGGAAAATTAGGAGTTGCAAACCACTTAGGCTGTTTACTGTCATGCTGCCTACAGCTTTGTCTTTCAGATAACACTCAGGGTGTCTAGTAGCTCTGCAAAGACTTAGAAGAAGTTATTTCCCTGTTACCAGGGCAAAATGTGTTTTCTTCTCCACCTTACACTGTACGCAGCTGGTTCACCCCAGGTGCAGTTGTGCTACTCTGTGTCCCTTTAGCTTCTTTTCCTTTGGGATAAAAGACTATGTGAAGGCAAATGTCAATTATTAATTGTTGGGGTTTAAAATACACAAAGTAACACACTTTTTCTCTTGAGTGAAGTAAAGAGCAGTCATCTGCCTCTTGTGAGCATACTGTGCAGCCCTGTCCTAATGTCTCAGATTCTGAGCTCTTGCAAACAAGTGCATCCTGCAAAGGGCCGTATTTGGCAGTGAAATAGTCAGCAAAATGCCTGGAAAAGAACATTACAACCTTGAGCACAACCCTTTGGAATGTAGCAGGTTCCTGATAAGGCAAAAGTTGGGTGGGTAAATGTTTTTCAGGGAAGGAGGCCTGTAGAAAAAATAGTACTAAAGATGATGGGAGTCCTGTCTTTAAAAAAAAAAAAAAATCTGGGTTCTGTTTCAAGTATATTGAAATACAGTTTTAATTACATTAAAGTATATGTGAAGCTTGTGAGTAGGGTCAGTTATTTACTTTTAAGGGGATCACTTGTCAAGACTTTCCAAGTCTTCTCTTGCACTACTGTAGTGCTATGGGTTTATCTACTCTTTGGATGTGCAGGTGTGTCAGAAACATGGATAACTCTCAATAGCCTGTTCATCCAGATAAACTGAGGCTCTGATAATTCCAAATGAAGTGTCCAAGATCATGTACAGATGATAGGTGCGGGTCTCAACCCTGAACTTTAGTTCTTGGCTCTAGAATTTAACCACTAAGGTAGTCTTGACTAAGTACACCTCATCTCTGAAGTGAGGTGGTAACATCAACACTAGATGCATTTTATCCTGACTTGTTTGTGGTGGTTAGATAAGTGTGGTTTAACTTTTGTTTTCACCAGTTCTGCTTGAACCCTGCAGTGGATAGGGCCTAAAAGGCAAAAGCTAGTTAAATCTACATAAGAGCCTTGTCTTCTTTCCATTATGACTGCTTTTTTGTTGGCTTATTCCAGTTACTTGAGTGATAAAGAACCATACTGGTGACCACAGCTCTTTTATGTAACCAAGCAAACATCTATTTTTTAATTACTAATGCATGTAAGTGAACTGAAGCTGTGAAGTGGTTTGTGCCTCATTTCCAGACTCCTTACTAGGAAGCTTTTTCTCTCCAAATGTTCCTATGGCACCTAGCTTAATAGAATCCAGTGATTTCGCTTCTGTTCATGTACTGTAGTGCAAGCAACACTTCCTTTACCAGTTATTGTTAACTGAATGGTACTTTGCAATACAGAAATTATGTGGCAGGAGAATGTTTCAGGGAAGTCCAGTCTATTCTTCCTTGAATTTGCTTAAGAAATCAACCCAGCCTTCAGCCTGCAACAATAAAGATGATAGGAATTAACAAAACTCCAGTTTTCCTGTGCTACAGGATTGGCTTCTGAACTAACTGGCTTTTCTCATTTACATTGCTCCAAAGGCAGATCTTTATGTTGGGTTTTTTATTTGAGGGTGTTTGGTTTGTGTTTTTGGTGTGGTGTTTGTTTTTTAACTGCTTGGAAATGTGCATTTACAGTAAGGGTCACTTGTGTTTCAGATTGACGTACTAACCAGTAAGTTCCTACCGGAACAGCACTCCCCCTAAATTTTAAAGCCTTTCAGGTAGGTCTCATTAACACTCTCTTGCAAAGTCAGTGAGAGAAGCTGGTTGGTATACTTACTCAGCAAAGGAATCCAACTATACTGGGGCTGTGGTATATCAGAGAAGCTTAGATATTTTCAGTATCTTCCTTGTGGCAGCTTTGGCCAGGTTTTCACTGCCTGATGCTCTGTTTATCCTCTTTGTACCTGATTGTTTCGTTTCTTAGTTTTTTTTTTTTTTTCTTTCCCTTTTTTCCTTTTCTGTGTTTTATTTCCAAAGCTCCTTTATTGGGAACTCTGCTTGTTCTGCCTCTTAAGAAGAGCTTAAAAATCTTAAGTTGCTAATGCTGTGAATCAGCAGCTCCTTAAAACAGTCTTTGTGGTGAGTCTGTTTACACTGCTATCAAGAAATAAAGTGGTACTGTTCAAAGGAAAAAAAAATACTCAGCCCTCAGGGTATGCATCATCTGAGTGAACAGTACCTACACAGCTCTCTTTACTTGCTTGTGAATAACTGCAGTATTAAGCCCTGAGTGCACCTCCTGCTACTCATTGTAGGCTTTTAATCAGCAGCTTACATGCACAGGTGTCAGTGTGATAGACTTCCACAGTGGCCCAGTTTGCTAGAGAGGACTAGACTCCTATTTTGAGGGAGTGTTAGTAGTATTCCTGCCCTTCTAGTGCAGTGGGAGAACTCGCTTTCTGTATTGGGAAATTGCTTTTGTCTTCAGGGTTGATTATTCTCCCTTTTGCCCAGCTGTGCAGTCTGAGCCATTAGATACTGAGCCTAGGACCTTGTGACCCTTTGCTATGATTTTTAGTTGCTTTTTAGTTAACCATCAAGATATGTTCATTTTGCAGTACAATAACATTACGATTACTTCTGCCCCATTCCTGGGAGCAGAAATATCTTCCTTAGAAGATGTTTCCTCAGTCAGCCGTCTCAGATGCTGGCTTCCCTCTTTGTTCACAGAGATTTTGATTGTGGTGTTCTCCTTTCCTAGAGTGCCTTTTACTATTCCAGTCTCTCCTGGTCTCCTGTCTGTACATGCCACCCATGGTTCAGTTTCATATGTGATTAGTTTCCTCTTCGGTGTTGATCTGTCTTCCAGCGCTTAATTAAACCCTAATTGCTTTCTGATAGCTGAATAAAGAATCCTTTCTGTGTATGATTTGCTCCTGCACAAACCCACACTTGCTTATTAGACTAGCTTATTTGAGCCATACCCTCAGCTGTCTTCAAAAACCAAATGCATTTTGAAGTCTCTGTGTCCCTGTCTCAACATTAGCTTTCTTATCTTTCCCTCCATCCCCTAGCCATCATCTGCTGTTGGTACAATACGTTGTCACCTTTGGGGCAGCCCTGAAATGTGACTGGGAGGGAGGAGGAGAACGTTGCAGTTGTAGCAGCAGCCTTGGGGAAGCTGTGCCTCATGTGAGTAGGAGCCTGGGAACTGTTGGATGGGGTAATGGACTTGGTGGGGATGCTTCTAGCTCCACCTTTGCTAAAATGGTTCTTGTTTATCCTTCATAGACAGCACTTGTGTTGAAGAGTCTCAGGTGTCCTTTTTATCTGACACTTTCCTGCACTGAGGTGGTGGGGACATAATGTCTGTGAACCAGCAGCCTAACAAGAAGAGAGTATGCGGGGTTATTGCTCTACTTCCATTTCTGAAAACTGCTGTGGCACCATTTCTAGCTACAAGATATAGGCAGAGGCTTTCCAGAACAAGTTGTTCATGATCCAGAATGGACTAGCCAGAGGGAGGGTAAATAGCTGTCACAAGCTAGGATGAAGATGTTGCCTGTCTGATATGTCCCGAAATGTCTGACCTGTCAAAGCTGTCAGGATCTGAGAATATGCTGAGGGATAAGCCATATTTACATAGCATCTTCGAGGGTGTGTGAGAGGTGAGGTTGAGGGGGGGAGAGGTGACATTTAATCCTTTGCTTGCTGAACTGTAAAGGTTTGCTTTGTGTTGCTTTGCTCCCCTGTGCTTCCCTCCTACTTTGATGGCTGTGATGAATGACAAATGGAGGCAGAACAGTGAAAACAGGAAACATAATCCTTCAGAAATAACTGGTGGGAAAGGGAGGGAAGAAACTGTAAATAAAGGAACCCCATAGGGCAGCTCACAGAGGAGCTAGTGCTGTGTCAGGCAGAACGAGCTGCTGTTCCCAGAGGTTACTGAGCATCATCTTGAAGGCCTGGTAGGGAAAGGATGTCCTAATAGTAGGGGAGCAGTGGTCTGCCTTGTGTTGGTTTTGTTGTTTTAGTTTTGTTTCTTTTCGAAAAGAAGATTTAGAATCACTTGTCTTGACTATGGTGTGAGTTTTGGAGATGTCATTTATATTCACGTATCGTTTATAGGCTGCAGAGGCCCTCAGTTCTCTCTGTCTGTGAGAAGTGAGTGTTGCTTCTGTATTGTCATTCAGACCTTTGAAAGCAGAAGAGGTGGAGGGAGATGACTGCATTAGGGATGTCTGCAGTGGGACAGAGCCATTTAGAGCAATTAAGGGCTGCTCAGCAGGTGCTATTTTACCTCTGCCTCTTGCTTTGCTGCCTCTGGACCCTGGCTGTTGGTTGCTACTGTGTAAAATAGGATGGGACATTCAAGGTTTTGTTGCACACCAGCAAAGTTACTATTTGTAGGGGAGTGGACAGAAAGAACTGTGACAGATACAACAAAAGCCTATCTGTGGAACATTTTTAGGAGGCATCACGTTGCTAGTTGGCAAGGTTGAAGGCTCAGGGGTACTGCAGAACTCAATAAAGGATGCCAGACAGAGACACATACTACCTGTTCAGGTGGTTCATCTTGTAATTCCTTTCATGTCATAGCTCTCACTGGATGTTGGATGGAGTGTCTTCAGTGGGAAATTGTTGAGATTGAATGAAAGTGAAAAGTCAGGGAGGGGAATCTCGAGACCCTTCTTATGCCATCTATGGATAGGTGCTTAGATGAGTACCTGTTGAATCAATGAAGTCTACTTATCTCGAGCTGGTTAACAAGGGTCTTCTAAAGCATGCCCCAGTCCAGACTTCCTCAGCTCTTGGACATCTTGCTGAGGATAGTCTTGTAACTGCACAAAGTCCTGTTGCACTGTAGTACTGTCTGAAGTGAATGGGATCCCTTAAGTATGTCATGGTACAGTGGAAGAAAGTGGGGCCATTGAGAGGGACTGTTTTGCCTCTGCACTTTTGTCATCTTCTCATGGAAGATGAAGATGATGATTTCCTGTGTAAATTGGTTTGAACTTTACCTAATGCAAAGGGAAACCAAATCCATGCCTAAACTTTCCTGTAGGTGTGTCTAAACCACCCCATGGCAGAGCTCTTCATTAGGAACTGCCAGGAGTACTACAGAGCTCTGGCTGGGTTCACTTCTTCCAGTTAACTTTGGTTCAGATGCGTTCCCTGAAGCATGATGTGCATGTTCGATTGTTTGGGCATTTTGTTGGGTTTGTTTCTTAAGTTTTTGTTTTCTCTCCAAAGCTATGGGGTAAGAGAGCTTCAGCAACTCTATAATATCTCCTCTGTAATAGCTAGAAGGAGAAATTAAGTTACATGGATCAGTACTTTGAGCCTTTTGTTCCAAAATGGAGCCTGTGTTAATGGAAGAAGTGATCTGTGCACATGAATTGCTGGGTGAAATTTAGTGGCCAGTAGTTGTGTGGAATGTGGCAGTGACTTGGATGCTGCAGAGTCTGAGATCGATAAAGTGATGTAAGAAGGATAGGTGAAAAACTGGATGACTCTGCTGCTTATTTCCTGCATTCTTATGACTTGTGTTGGTATTGATCTATAGCAGTGTTCATTTTACTGTAAATAAATTAGCGTTAGGGAAACTTACCCATGCGTATTTTTAGTGAGTTTCAGCCCCTACTTGTATGTTTGTAAATCTTGTAGGAGCTTGATAAATACTACTTGGTATTACAAAAATGTTGTAGACTCTTGTGTTCTGTGCTCTCTGCTTCTAGTCTTGACTTCCTCAGACTACTGCTGCTTCTGTATTTGCCCTGTCTAACCCCTGTTAATACAAGAGTTTAGTGCTCAAAACTTCTGCCTGTTTTGCCTCTTAAGTTTGCCAGGTACCTGCAGAAAACAGCTGCCAGACCAGCTGCCAGCATTGAAAACCAGAAGATGCTGTCAGTGCTGAGCGGGTGTTAATCACCTGAGCTGTGCTGTGGAGTGGAACTCCATTCTTGCCTTGAGAATTGCAGGATGGGCCTGAGTGTGATGTGTCTGCATTTGAGTTTCACTGCTTACATGAGTTTGAAAGGAATGGTGATTGCTCAGCTGGAGGAACACAGAGAACCAGAGGAGGGTACAGAAAACTTTCCATTTTACTCAAGTAGTAACTGTTATCTGAGCACGTTACATTGATTCTGCCATTGTCCCTCCCAAGGTTACTGTGCTAGTTTTGCTTGCCATTTTCTGTTATGTTTCAAGGACTGAACTTGGAGGACTGCTAACTGTAGCTGTTCCTGCTTCTTAGATTGACTTGCTGCTGCCGCCACCATCCTAATTTCCAGCTGGGGTCTGCTGAGAGCTTTGACCTGTTCAGCTGCTGCTCCCCTTCTGTGGCTTTTTAACATGGCCCTGGGTGAGATCCACCTGTTGCCTGTGGTATGGAGCCTGTTGCATGCCCCACTGTGGTATCTCTTGATGATGGGGCTGGATGTGGATCCTCCGGCAGCATGGGAGCGCTCACATAGTGCTCCATGGCACTTCTGCTTTGTCCCACTCATGAGCCAGTGTGGCTGGCTGAGATGCTTTGTCAGTCCTCTCCTTATCCCAGGCACAGTTGTACTGTGCCTTACTTCTCCTTTATTTTTTTCTTTTTTCTCCACGTTCTCCAGCCTTAGGTGGACTTGGAATGTCCTCAACATTGGTCAGAATCAGTAACTGCAGGCTGAAAGGAAGGAGAGGATGTCAGTACGTGGGCACTGTGTGCTTGTTCCTTTGCCCTCCCACTTTCTTGAGTCTTTTTTTCCATGCTTGCTGATGCCCTTCGCTGGGTGTGTTAGAGGAGAGCTCCCTCCTCCCAGCCCCCACACCTCTCCCCTGCAGCTGCCAAATGAGGGAGGCACAAAAGATATCTGTCTGCTTGCTTGGAGGGCACAGCTGATGACCAGCAGTGCCTCAGAAGCTTATGCTCCACTACAGGTGCTGGGAAGGGGGGAGTTGGGGCCTGGAGATGAACAAACACTCTGGTGATGTTTTCTTGGGAACTGTGGGGAATTCCTGGATTTTTATCTGATGCAATGGGGAGCAACAGGAAGGGTTCTTTCACCATAAACACACTATGAACCCTTTGGATGGTCAGCCCTTTTTTATCCAGTATACAAGATGGGTTTTCCTCTGCCAGCTGCATAGACCTGCTTGTGAAAGAACTGCAGATTGATTTTAGAGTAATAGTGTGTTTGTCGAGGTTGTGTGTGTCTGAAACAAGTTATTTCCTTTTTTAAAGGGAGGATTTTGGGGGCTGGTTTGTTCTCGAAAAGTTCTGTGCATTGTCTCGGTGGTAATCTGGCATTTGTAAATACTCAAAGGCATTAATGAAGGTAGTTGTGAGCTTTCCATAAGAAACTTACCCTAGTATTTTAGTTTACACATTCTGAACAATACTGCAGATCTTCTACACAAGGAAGGTATTTTTCTTTTTAGATAGAAAATGTTTGGTTGCTGCAAGTTCAGCTCTGATTAAAAGCCACTTGGATCAGTTTGAAATGTGTTGTAAAGTGTACAGGCAGACTTTGTTCTTCTATATTGATTTAGATAGGGAGGGCTGAGGACCGTAGGGAGTAGAGAAAGTGTGGAGGACACAATATTATTTTTAATTGTGATAGCTATGTGAAGAAGTCCTTTGTGTAAAGGCTGAGGTAAAGGAGCAATCATCTTTGATAACAGACTTTGTCTGTAGTCCCTGTGTTTAGGGACTGCAGAATGTGCTGTGCTATCTCCAGTTACAAAGGAGTGAGCTAAGAATACCATAAGATATGACAGAGAACATCCTGCTTGTGTTTTAAGGGGAAGATGATCACCTCATTACACAAATATAGTTTGGATTTATAAAGTGTGAGAAAATCACATCTTGGACAGACTTTCATTGAAAGCTCAGTAGATGAAGCCAAACTGACATTTTCTTTATTATGTTTGGTTTTGCTGATAAGCTTCATGCATCATCTGCAAAGAAGTTTCTGATGGCCAGGAGCAGAACGATGCCTGGCTGTCTTCTTGTGCACAGACAGTTCTGTAACTTGCACGTGTGAAGTCAGTGCCATGCACAATGACACTTAATATTTGTTATTACATTTTATGGTTTTCATTTAGCTTTGTTTCATTCTACCTGGCAAAACATGAGGTGTTCTTGCATTGGCTTGTTCCTTTCCTCATTTTAGTGGTAACCACACCCAGAGTTTCAAGTCCCAGCACACTTTACATTCTGGAGTCTTTAACTGCTGAAATCCTGGCCAGAAAGTACCAATAAATTTGGGGAGTATTTAAATTTTTGAGAGGTTGGCTCTTCTACCCAAGTTTGAAGTGTCTGGGAATGTGCTATGACCTTGACAATTGAAATGTCACGTACACATGTGAAATCACGAAAAAAAGAGGTTCTTCAAAGCTCTGCCTGGTATATTTGAAGCATTGTCTAGGTGAAACTCTGATTTAGAAAGGCCTTGTAGTACCATCTCTGAAATCCCGTTCATGTTTCATGTATTGATTTGTGCTTGTGAAGATAAAAATAAACAAATTTTTTGCTCAAAAGAAGTTGGTCTACAGAGTATGATACCATTTATTCAAGTCTAATTCAAGAAAGATTTGAAGCTGAATTGTTACAACTGGATCGATATGTTCCTTTATGATGGTGGTTACTTAGGAATATCCTTTTCATGGGAGACTGTGTCCTCTTTTAGCTGCAAGGCTGGGTTTGTAAAGGAAAATTAATGGAATAGCCTGATAGAATATTTGCAGCTCTCAGCTTACTTTTCTGACCATTTCTTGGCCAGTCCAGTCTTGCAGCTTAATCAAGGTCAGGCTTCATAGTGAAGCTGCAAACTGGTATGAGACAAGGGTGATTTATTAACTTAATTGACTTTGAGAAGGCCTCAGTAACAGGATTTGTTTCTGAGCAAGAGGCCAGGCTCCTTGTGCTGGCAGAGCAGAGCAGTGTTCCAACAGCACTGTCCTTACAGGGCCAGCAGGCTCTGACCTCTCCTGTCAGGAGCTGCTCCTTCCTGCTTTTCAGTGTCCACTCCTCTCTAGGAATGTAAGTCTGCTGTAGTCAGAGCTAAGACTGCAGAAACACCTATGTAATTTCTTAATTCTGCATGTCAGAAAAGCAGCATGTAAAGCATATAATGTTGCTGCCTTTTTCCTGTAGTGATTTGTAACCTGTGAATATGCATGGGCCCATCATCAGGAAGGTTCTTCATTTGAACTGGCATCCATCCTTTTTGGTCTGCATTGCCTCTGGAGTAATCATTTTCAAAACCATCTCTGTTGCCTCTGCAGTCCTTAGATGTCTCCTTAAAGAGACACATGGCTTGTCCATTGTCCCTTCAGCTTGATGCCCTTGCTGTCACTGTAAGGTGATATAGGGGTAAAGAGGTTTTTTATCACTGCAGCAGTCCTCAGGCACCTGATTCTTCTATGGTGAAAAACTACTTCATGCTCTCCAGGAGGCTAATATCTTCAGAATTTGTTGAATAACTGTGTTATGACTGCAGCCATAATGAGCTGTAATTGCAAACAAATGCTTGTACAAGTTGGTGGCTGACACCATTTTTGTGCATGCATAATGTCCTTATCTGTGTTCTTTTGGATATCTGCTGCACTCTGGTTTTACTTGCTCTACTTTATCAGGTTTTACAATGTTCTAAAAGCAAGACAGATACAGTCCTTCAGATATGCTATAAAAGATGTAGTTCTGATGTTAGTTTGCTGTGCACATGCTATCAGAACTTTTAAATGCCTTGCAGAGTGTGTTGTTTTGTTTTCTTATTGTATTACCATCTGCAGAATAAGTTGTGTTTCAGTGGTAAGGCCTTTTCTCCTTGCATTTGTGCAGCGCGTGAAGTGTGAATTCTTTCCAGATTCCATTTCAGAAAAAGATAGGCAATTGATCCACTGACATGCTGATGTTTTGGCGTCTATTGTTGTCCATATACATATAATGTGAATTAGTTTGTTTAGTCAGCATAAGAGCTGTAACCCTGTAAGCCTTTGGAACTGCATAGCTTTTTCCTGTTTGCAAAGTGTGCAAGGCTTGTGTGCAGTGATTTGGTCACCTGGAACATAACACCTTCCTGTGCCACAACTTCCCATGAATGCATTGTCTTGAGGGTGGAAGTTTCCCTTACTCAGGGCAGAGTCTATGCAAAGGCCTAATGTGTATGCCTCCTCTTCCAGGCAGCATAAGGAGGGAAGAGCTCCTGCAGAGCTTCATGCAGGCCCTAATTTCTCTAAATATTTAATTGCATGGTGTAGATTACTCATTGATGTGTGTGTGGTGTGGTCTTCCTTATCTGTGTGTGCTGCACAGAGTGTACTGCTTGTACAGCCCCTGAGCATACTGTGTAACTTGTCAAATCTAAACCAGTTTTCAATGACTTGCCCCCGAGTTACTCCTTTTCCTCACTGAAGGGTACTTTCCTGCTTATTTTAATTACAACTGTTTCGTCATTCTAGTTTAAATAAAATGCTCTATCTTTTTTTCTAAATTGACAGGCCCTCTTGTAGCACACTGTTGGGGGCACTGATTAAACAAAATATTTGCATTTGCTTATCTAAATGCCTTATTTTACAGAAACATTAGAAGGAATCAAACTAGGTCTGTAGGATCTGCAGATCCTAGCTATGCCTGCTTGTGCATACTGAGGGCATCTTGCTTTATGCCTTTGTGTTTCTGTAGGAGTTATTTTGTTGTGTTTTGAATTGGATTATTTTGCAGGTTACTTTCTTGTCTTTTCAGGAGCACATGCTCCAAAGCACTGGAGTATTTGAAGTTTTAGTGTTTCTTCTAGTGTTTTTAGTGGTTCTTCTACTGTTTTTAGTGTATCTTCTAACCATATGCTCTGACATATAATCCCACTTTCTCAACTGAATTTCACAAATCTTTTTTTTATTATTATTCCAGTTAGTTATAATCTTTTTGTATTTCTTTGTCCTGGCCCACAGATAGCTCAAACTTTTCACAGAGGCCAGTTTCTGAGGGAGAGACCAGACCAGTAAGTTTTCAAACTATGGTAAATATTTCAGTGTAGGAATCACTTAAGGAGTTCAGATTAGAAATGTCTCTGAAATGTAAACTGTCTGCTGAAGATCAGTGCTGACAAGCATCTGCATAGACAAGCATCCACATAGGATTTGATTTAGCAAGAGAAACCAGCTTGGAAGATGTAGCACTGAGGAAATCTACATAAAGTACTTGGCAGCATTTAGATGAGCAGAGCACATTCTTCCAGTGCAGAAACTTTGTCTCAGCTGCTTGACAGAGGATTTCCAAGTGTACAGAATTGCTTTCTTGTACCTCATTTCTGAGACCTTATTTCATCCAGTTTTAAATTAACAATTACCATGCTGTTGACTGCCTTTAGGAATGTGGTAACAACTTAAAAGCATTGGAGAATGCAGTGCAGGAGCATTAAAGGAGACACACAGTTGCTGAATTGGGTTTAGGAATTCAGTTATTGTGTATTTCTCGACATGCTCTCTTTTATTCCAGGAGGCAGGTTTTTCTCTAGCAAGACCTGCAGGTGACATGGATACAAGAGAGAAAAGAGCAAATTTTAAAAGTATATCTCTTCTATTATAGCTCAGAAGGCAAGAAATCAAGACTTGACGCTGCCATGCAGTTTGGAGTCCAGTGTCTCTGCTGACGGGCAACAGCATATGCAGCTAAGATGCACCAAATAACTTTTTATGCACCCTTCTTAAATTATACCTTTGTATTTTGGGACAAATTAAGAGGCAGGACTTTGGAATTTCCTGGCTTTTGTAGAGCACTAGAACTGCAGTATTTTTTTAAGTATATAGTAATATGCAGTATATTTTTATATCATCTCCCTCTTCTTTTTTGCTCAGTCGCCTCTTTGACACTTTTGAGTTGCTACCTGCAAAGGATAAGGTGGCAAAGCTTCCTCATCTGTTAGACTGTAGCCTTCAAATTCCTTTGTGTTAAAGGGAATTAATATGGCTGAAGCTGGCTTAAAAACCTTTTCCAGTACATGTTGCTCTCTGAAGAATGGTTCTGCAGATCAGCTATTTGCCCTCCGTTTTGCTAGGGAGGAGAACTCATTTTCTTTCCTGCAGAACAGTAAGATTTGGTTACTTCCTGAGCCTAAAATAATGTGCCCTGATGCTTAAGCCTTGTTAGCAGCTGAGACTGGCTGAGGAAGCATTTGCTTCTTCCACTCCTTAACCTGTCAAGTTTTTAGATTATCCTTGCTTGTGTTGTGCTGGTACAGACCGGGTGGAAAATAATAAAGCCCCTGTGCTTATCTGTAGTGAGCATTGACTGGAAGGAAGGGCTTATCTTTTCTCCCCATGCATCCTAGAGGAAGCCAGGCTGAAGCAGTGAATCCCATTTCTTAACAACAAGAAAACCCAGAATTTGACTGGAAGGGAATGACTGATTGGAAAAAAACGAACCAACCAAAAAACGCCCAAACCGCAAACCCTGTCCCCCCCCCCAAAAAAAAAAAAAAAGGCATCAAATAATTGGGATTGGTGTCAAGAGGCTGAAGCTGTATTTGTGATGTGCTGAGGTATGGCAGTGACCCAGCTGCCTTCCTGCTGCAAATACAGGGCTCCTGGAGCTGTAGGAACTACTCAGGCTTAACCAGCAGTCTGGTTTTGTGTGCTGGCAGTCAAAGAGCATCATCCTACAGATGGATTTTTATTTATTTATTGAAATTTCAGTCTGTAGAAGTGTGCATAGCAGGTTTTGGCTCAGCAAGACTCCAGATTGTCTTTATACAGCCTGTGTGTGTGAGCATAGGGATAGTGGTGGGATATAAACAGGAGCTGGATTAATCCTTGTCTTTGTTAAGCTTTCTGATGTTGCAATACCTTGACAGCGAATGTGACGTATTCCAGAACATAATTTTAAGCGAAACTAAGAGGATGTGTGAGGAGGGATGCCCTCATACAGTGACCTTCCTACCTGTAAAGCTCCCAAAATAATGTGTTCAAGTAGATGCCAAGTCAGTTACTGTATAAGCCTTTCCAGAGCCTGTCTGCACTGGCATCCTCAAACTCTCACTGAAGGGAGTGCATTGGGATAAAAAATATAATCACTGGGAATTTGGAACTGATCTAGTTTTTTTCTCTATGTCCTTGCAGAAGCTCTGATTAAAGAATTGGTAGTTGGAAAGGTAAGAGAGGAATAAACCATGGCATTTGGAAGAGCTTGATTGCAGAACAGCACATTGTGGCTTGGTGTGTAAGACTTTGAGGATCTTGGATTCATGTTCTTTTGGGCTTCTGCTGTGATGCCTGGTGGTGTTTTGCTTGTTTCTATAGTAACTTAAAGGTGTCTAATTTTCCTTGTCTCAGAAACCTGTTCCTGAATGAAGCCTTGGAATTTTCGCTTTTTGCAATTGAATGATTTGGTCCTTAGCCATGTAGATGATTCCGATTCACTTACCAAACCCTCCCCTCTCTGAGAATTGATTTGCTGTGTATGTGCTTTCTGGCAAGTGGCTTGCTTAAGAAAGGTTAATGTTTTCTATAATAACTGACTTTGCCCAGAGATCTCAAAATAATTTTTATTTCCCAACTTTTACTTTAAAGTTCCAAGTGCAAGCAGGTATTACCTCAGTTTAAGAATGGAGGAAATCAAGGTACTGCTGGCTACTAATCTTGTTCTTCATAGAGTCTTAACTGTTCACTGGCAGTATCTGATAAAAAATACCCTGACCTCTTAGCTGTTTTCTGTCTGTCACATATCCTAATAGTAATGAATGAAATAATAAATTTAGCACATCTGTGCATTTTAGGAAGATAGACAATACTGGAAAAAGTTTGATTTTTTTGGCAAACAGCTACACTTCTAAAATACTGAGGCTCATTCCTATTACATTAAAGGAATTGCTGTCCCAGATGGTTAAACACAAAGGGATTAGTTTTACAGTAGGATTCTGACTTGTATTCTCTTAGTAACTATGATGCTGTGCTGTCAAACCTTGCAGAACTTTTTCAGGGATTGCTTTGGATCACTGTCATTTTTTTTAGTCAGACTTTGTACATATGCAAGATACAGAGAAAGGCAAGTTCACTGAGCCACTTCGCATGAATAATGAACTGCCCGTGTGATGCTGGAAGTAGTAATAGGTGTTGTCAATTGCCAGAGCAGTCTGATTGCATTCAGGGAGCTGTAATGTTACAAGCAATTGAATTTAAATTACTGGAATGCTCCTGGACGTGTGGAAAGCACTTTCTGCCTTGGATTTCCTGCATGCCAAGACTTCCTTTTGGCAGCTGTCATTCTCTGGAAAGCCACCTTCTCTTTGCCATCCTGTCTCTCTGGATTGGAGCCTCTCTTTGTCACCAGTTCTACTCTTCCTTCCCTCCTCAGTTTAAATTCTTGTTCCTGCACTTGCAGACAGGAGCATACCTAAATTAAGCTTTAGTTCTCCTATTCTACAGTTCTAGCTCACTCGGTGCAAAGCTATTTCCCTGTTGATTTTTATCCTTTGTGGTGGAATTTTAATATAATTCTGATGTTACCAGGATCATCCATGAACTATTACCAGGGGAAGTATTAATTCACATGCACGTATAATCTATTACACAGCTGACATTAAATGTGTTCCCCATATAAGGAGGAAAACGGTTTCAATTCCTCTAACGTAGTAAAAAATGTCTGGAGCTAGGAATTCCTGAGCCTTTGGATGGAATAGTGAAGAAGGATTTGGAAATTATTGGGATTACTTGCTTGTGCAGAAAAAAAAAGTTGTTTGATGGGTTTCTGTTTAAAGCAGCTGCTTTTTAATGACTTCTATTTCAAGCTTTGTCTTCAGTCTTCCATTTCTTCTGGGCACTACTGTAGAATGTCCATGCCCTATTTCTTGTAAGTAATGACATCCCAAGAAATACCACTTCTTTTTCCATGTGCAAGCTCTTTTTATCCCCGAGAGCCTTACTCTGTAGGATCGCTCTCATGGGCTCTGCTATTTAAAGAATGGAAGAGGTTTTGGCATTGGATGCCGTTGTGCATAATACCTCCTGTATCTGGCATGAGAACAAAGGGAAAAAACTGTCATTGGGAGAAGGGAAATAGGTTTGACTAGACATGTTGTTGTGTTGTCAGTAATTAAATACATAAAATAAGTAGCTGTAGTAGTGGATTATGCTGGTTTTCAGTTACAAATGGTGAAACTAAATGGGAACCTGTTACCATTTAAAGAAACTAAGCAGCAGGGGCTCGTCCAGGGTGGTTCCCTCCTTCCCTTACATCTAATTCAATAACCATGGGCAGTGAGGAGGGAGAGATATAAAATACCCAACAACTAGATGGAGATTAACTCCTGGCATAAAAGTTTCTATTCATGGCTTTTTCCCCAGCTTCTTGCCTCCCTTAAGTATACATATTTTGTACACGGCATTTGGACCTATCGGTTGAGCTGATTTTGGTGGGTTTAAAATAAGAACATGGTGTTTTGAGCTAGGCACTAAACCACAAAACTAGCTGAACTGATTGCATGGTGCCTAAAGCTTCCTGGCATATGATGCAGCCTTGGCCTCGCGTTGTTTGCAGGACTCCAGATGTGGAGTGCTGAGTACCCGACCCATGCTGTTACATTCTTAGGATCTCTGTAATGCATGGATAGCATTCTATAGGAGAAGTGGATTATTAATAGAATTTGAAGGAGGTGAGAATCTTACTGGATGTGTCCTCTTCAAAGTTTCTCATGAAGCTCTGTAGGGCAACCTGCTGTGTTGTAGGCCTGGTGTCCTGGCATCTACACAGCCATAGGCTGTTTAGCAAAAAGGCTTGGGACAGTGGAATAGGAATATTCACATACTAGAACTTTTCCAGCCTTGGCTTAGCAGACCTTGTGGGCTAAGCAAGAGGCATCTGAGGTTCTTGGAGGATACCAAGCAAGAAGGTATGCATTCTGGTCAGAGACAATGGGGACAGGTAAGCCTGTCGTATCTAGAGGTCAGATTAGGGAGAAAATACTGTCACTGGGAGAGAGGGACATTTTAATTCTGGCCTGTTTATATAACTGAAAGGTGAGTGTGGGTTTGAATATGAAATTGTATATCCAGAGGAAAGCTCATTTTGCAATGTGCTTATTCCAAATTTTTTGCTGAGAAGTGGGTTTTAAATGCCTGCCTTTTGAACTCACAAACTTTCTTAATGTGTGCTACTCCACATCTCTCCACATTCCCTACTACAAGGCACAGCATGGTTGCCTGCACTTCCATGTGCCAGTGGGATCTGCTGGTTGGTTACATGTACCTGGTGAAAATGGCACTGATCAATAATATCCTTGTGAGATCAGTTCATGGGATGCCAAGACATGTGATGGTCTCTCGTAAATGCTGGTTCCACTTGTGCTACTTGCCTGGCCCCGACTGGAGGAGTGGAGAGCCTTAGCTCTGTGTTTAAGGGGTGCTCTGGGGTTACTTGGTGCACTGCTAGTTAATACTGTCATTTGAGAGGACATGCTGTTGCAGAAACTACTTTTCCCTGATCCTCCCCACAGTGGGCTGTTATGCCTCTGTTACCTAGAGTCTGTGTCATCCCCTGACACCTTCTGCTGGGAGAAGTGCCAGCCTCTTCTAAAGAGCCCCCTCTGACAGTGGCTGATAACCAGTTAATCCCTTTGGAAAAGCCATGCACTGTGGGACTGTTGTGCTGCAGATCTCGCTGTTACTAAATTTTGCATTTCACCCTTGGCTTTTTTTCAGATCCCGTGGGGAACTTGGTTTCCAGGAAGCAGCTACAGAAAAGGAATAGTGGCTGCTTTTTGCTAGGGACCTATCAGTCAGTGCTCCTGTGAAAGGGAGGCAGCCAGGGAAGGAGACCCACGTTAGGCTCCAATCCTTATAACCAAGACACCACAGCAGCAGGAACACTTTGTGGTTCTCTATTAGAATAGTCCCTTCTGTGAGCACTACAGGTCCTGAGACTCTCTCTGCCTTTGTTTCTGTGAGCCTTTGTGCCTCTTTGAGCTGATGTTCATGATATCAAGTTAACTTCAGGTTCAGTTTAAGATTAATTCTCCAGGCTTTGGAAAAGGGACCTGGCAGTTGTAAGGTCCTGTGGTGACTCAATAGAGAATAGGGGTGGTGATTAATATTGAGCAACCAAGTCCTGTGGTTAACTTCCAGTTTATGTGATGTCTAGGCTGCCATACAGCTACCCTTTGACAAGGGTGAGCTGTGCTTCCTCTCCCCATTGTTATTGCCCCTACTTGTCAACATCAGACACTAATCATAGACAGAAGAGAAACTCTAGCAATAGAGCTGGACAGAATATGGATCCTTATCTTCCTGTTGAAGAGGGACATAATGATCAAAGGCAAGACCTCATCCTCTTGACATAGAATTGAGGACTGAGTAATCTTTGAGTGGTGTTTGGTGGGTACAAGGGTATGCTAGCTTCACCTAGGAAGTTCTCACCTTGCTAAGAACTGAACCTAGCCTTCAGGTTCATGAAAGCTTTGTTAGGCTTCATTAATGAATTTGTTAAGCTTCATTAATTCATGGGGATCATAAGTGCAGGTGCTTATAAAGTTTCATGTTTTATCTTTGCTGTTACAATCAGGAGCAATTTGCAAAAGGAATGAGTTGTCCTTGTTTTGTTTCTCTTCTCTCATTCCCATCTGTAAAAACAAACCCATAAACAAAAATGAGGCTATTCCATCATTTTTCATCTCTATTAGGCTGCTGTTAAAAGGCAGCCTGCCCTTTGTAAAATGATCCATTGATACTGACATCCAGCTCATTTTTATTTTAGGACAGAATGGGCATGTTTCACTTCCTGTAGCTCCTTCTGTGTCTGGCCACTTGTGGTCCACAGGCCCTGTGTTACTGATGTGAAACTAACAGCTTCAATGGTTGTGATTATTAAGAGGAAGAAAATGCCTGAGAGCATTTGTCATCCCTGTTGTGTGAACTGTGTTTCTTCCATTACTACTTGATGTCATTCTCTGTGGCATCTTTAACACTTGCTGTTTTTATAGTCTATGCTTTCTTGATTGAAAGCTTCTTGGCCAAGGATCTAGGCTTGGGTCTAAGTCTAATTTTCATGAATTACTCAGATATATGGGGCGCCAGTGTGGTCCCTAAAATTCTCCTTGTCCTGTACCAGTTAATTAATCCCTTTTTTTATTCACCTTCCCAAGATACCTTTCTCCTTCTCTGTTTTTAATGAGTTTTGTTTTTGGAAGAGAAATGAGTATTTGGGACAGAAAAAGGTGCCTCTTGACTGTGGTGGTTGTTCTGTGGTAGTGAGGTTTGAACAGGATTTCCGTTGCAACGTACAGCCTTTGTAATAAAACGTGCCCACAGTGCTAGGTGGGTATCTTTTATCTGCACTGTGCCACTTTGAAGAACTAGAACAAATCCCAGGTTGAAGTGTCCTTTTTTTGTTTTCTGGTTTATCTTCCATTCTGGAAAAACCCTACTCCTGGGGCGGGAACCAACTTTGTACTTCATGCAAGTAGATACCCTGCTTAGCACATCAGATACCTAGTCCCAGATAGCAAATGACAAGTAGTTTTTACGTCTTTCTGCTGTAGTAGTATTGACAGGAGTATTGTTTTGTCTCAGTAATTCTTCAGTTATCTCAAACCTATCAAGAGTGTGAGTCTGTCAGACAGTATAGTTGATTAAAAAAGCTGCTGCAAGTTCAAGTGAAGCATAAATCCAGGAAACATAGTGGCATGCAGAGATTCTGTGGAAAACAGTTCCTGTGCGGGTGTATAGTATCTGCTCTGTGCAGCTTGCAGTCTGACACGTCACAACTTCTATTTCAGGGCTGTGTCAAATTGCTTGAAGCTTTTTAGGGCTGGACCAAGCCATCAACACAACACATCTTCCAAGTTTCTGTAGAAGCCCTAGTAAAGAGTATCTAAATATAGTGCTGATGTACAAGTGTTCCTTTATTTTTCCCTGTTGTGTTTTCCTTGCTTCTGGTTGTACATTTATTCCATTTAAAGAGGGTTAGGTTTTTCTCTGAAGTTTTCACTCAAAATATTTGACTACTTACAAACATGATGTGAGAGACAAGAGATTAAAACAAATACGTATGTTTCCTGTAAAAGGAATGAAGGTATGAAGCAACTAAGCTTTAGATCAGCCAGCAGGCCACAGCTGTGCTGCATGGAGGAGCACAGCCATCCTGCTGGGTGTGTGCTCTGTTACTGGCACAAACATTAGCTGTACATAGAATTTACTCAGTTTAAGGATAAGTATCTGTGCCTGATTCTTTGTTTTTCCTTACAAAATGGTCAAGTCAAGACAAAAACCATGGCCTGGAGCCTCTTTCTCTGGTTGGGAGTGGGGGAGAGCATAACTGTTAGGATTTCTTCTGTTTGATCCTCTTCCAGTAAGCAGTTTATTCCATCTAAGAGATTTCTCTGCTTCTGGATATGCCTCTGGACTGTATAAAGTTGACATCATTCCTAAATCAGTTGTTTCAGGGGTAGGTGGTGCTAGCCACCTACCTATTGCATTGGCTAGCTTCCAGTGCAATACAAATTGATGTGTTAACGTTACTTGAATGAGGCCAACCAATCATCTAGGTTTCTGTCCTTCCTAAGGTGTCTGGTCAAGACGCTGAGACCGTATGAGTATTTTAAATGTATTTGGGCACAAAGTTCTGTTCTCTTTTGCCCCACATGAAGGGCTTTTGGAAGCTCTGTGTCTGTGGCTTGAAGATTTCTGGATTTTGTCCCAAAAAAATCTTTAAAAATCTTATCCTGTTGTAGAAGCTTCTCAGTACGAGTCTGGTGTGGATTCCTTGGGGTTGGCCTGTGTTTCGGTACAGCCAAATTCTGTTCCCAGATACTTGGGACAGCTGCTCAACCTTCTGCTGTGGGTTGTGTGTATATATGTATGTATGTGTGTATGTAGGCACACTTGGTGTGTGCTTTGTGTATCTTGACACTTTGTGTCCAGAGCTTTTCCTTAGCAAACTTTCTTCACTGCTAGGGATAGAGAGGGTGTTGTGCAGGACAGTGGAGTATGGGTGCGCACTCCCTTGAGATTCTGTTGATTTTGTGACTTGCCTGGGAATGAGTCCTCATAATTCACATGGAATAATGTCCTGAGCTGCATCATCTGCAGTACTGCAATAGTGCGAAGGCTTCCTTAAGGCTTTCAGCAGTTACTGCTGTTTTCACAGGTAAGTCCTTGTCCTGCTTTGCCCTCTTCTCCTATACCAGCTGATGTTAGTTACAGCTTCTGAGTGCCTGTGAAGTGTGTGTGGCAGTTCCAGCTGTTTGCACAGGCTCTGATCTGGCCTGGGTCTGTGTGCCTCTACATATCTGCAGCTCCCCTTGGAGTCTTAGGGAGCATAAGAGCTCAGCTCTTGGCCTTGGTGCTGTTATTCTATGAAACTACTTTGTGACTTCCTGGGTACAAGTGCTTTAATAATTTGCTTTGAGAGGTACTGCCTGAGCAGGAGCTCTGCTTTGTAGATAGGAGATTGGATAGAGAGGAAAGAATGTGGGGGATACCATCGTCTAAATAGGTTGTTTCATCTTAGTTGGGACTGTTGTGGTCCTATTTTCCTTTGGTTTAAATTAATTGGTAGTTTAGTGCTTCCCCTTGGCATGGCTTCAAAATCACTTATTGGCTCATTCATGCTGTGGGATGCCAGGGCTTAACAAAATGGTGTTACACATCTGTGTTACTAAAATAAGATTCCTCTTATTCCATATTTTGATAAAATCCTAATAGCAATAAATCAGTCAATGATGCTGAAGTGCAAAACAGCACTGTTGGTGTCTGATGGAGTACACCACATGATCTGAGTGACAGGTCTTTCATCTGCTCTTCATATTCTCTGAGAACTCTGAACAGCACCACTATGCTGCTTGTTTGTGAGTCATGTTTTTCTAAGGTTATTCTTCACAATCACAATAATTAGAAGACTTCCACTTCTAAAAGCAGATTCTGTAAAGAAGCACACAGTTTTGGAAGAAAGGTGATGTCAGATGAGAATTTACTAGCCCAAAACAAGCCTTGACATGTGAACCCAGCCACCTTTGTCTTATCTAGCCAGCTTCAAGGGAAAAGACATAGGGAGTAGGTGGTGTTTCTTAATGCTGGAAGGGAACTGTGTGCTACCTTCAGCATCTTCAATTAAGAGTTCCTGTAACTACCTTGCCATGGTTATGGATGACAAAACTGTTTTTTCTTCTCCAGCCAGCTGACAAGAAGACAGTGAGCTTGGGCAGCAGCTGTGTTCAGAAAAGGTTGTTAGTGGTGTAGGCAGAGCCATCTGCATAGCAAGGCATTTATCTTGGGTTGCTTGTTCTAGGCCGATATTTGAAATTAATAGCTTATGGGGTTTGGGTTGCGTTTTTTTTATGATGTAGCAAGGAAAATGGTGGCTGGCTTTGTTGGCTTCTTGGTGTTCCAGTGCTCAAATCAAAGCAATATGGGGATAAAAGGCAGAGCAGCTCATCCTGGAAGATGTAGAAACAGTGCAGTATTCTTGTCAGGTAAATGCACTGTTTTTTTTCTGAACAGACTTTATTACCCCCACTGCCTAGGGCTGGCCCTCCCTTCCCTTCCAACAAAACTGTCAGTTCACTTCAACTCTTGTTTTAACAGGCGCTTTCCTCTGCATAGCAGGACTTTAGGTCTGCTCTAGTTAGATACAGGAAATGGTGTCTATACATCATGGATTTCGTTGTTAACAGATCATGCTGTGACAATTGATTGGTTTTGTTTCTATTAATTTTCTATTCTCTACTTCTCTGGAGATTCCTGTTGCCAGATGTTGTTTGAAGTGGCTGCAAAGCTCTGAGACAACTGTGGAGAACAAAATAGTAAATATTATGCTGATTATGGCTGGAGTTTTCATCCATTCACCTGGCAAGTGATAAACCCACACTAAGTTTGAGAGAAGCAGCCCTTCCAATGTAGTTAGTCAGTGCAGTTTCCTTTCAGGCTTTGTTTCGAGGGTTTGTTTTAGAAAGGAAATGAAAGCCATAGTTTGAGCACAGCAGTAGGATTGACCTGAACATTTGTTCCATGCCACCTCTGTGCTGTTTTGCTGATACACTGTGTGGAGATGATCAGTAGAATGGAATAAGGGACTGTTTCAGATTATAAAATAACATTCTTTCCAGTTTTTAATTTAGCTTAGCCAGCTCCTGGTTTGCTGTGCTCCCTGGAAACATGTCTGTTAAGGGATAGTTGGAGAGACATGGATAGGAACCTACAAAATGAGTGGAGACTGCTCGGATCCTAAAACTTTAGCTCTCATATTGCATCCCCTGCTTTTGTTGGGAAATAGTCTGACTTGTGGCTTCTTCTCCTTGTAGCTGTGTGTCATTCATTGGTGGTTACGTGTTTGGTTTTAGTTTTTAACCTTATTTTTCATGGAAACCTTTTTTTGCTTTCAGTCAGCTTGCACCTCTGATCTAGTCAGTGCTAAAGCTCCTGGTGCCTTTGGTGCATAGCCACATGGCCTTATGAATGTATCTGCCTGTCCGTGTGGTTTTATACTGAAAGAAGTCTTTAATTAGTAACCAGGTCTAAAATTTGCTTTCTGCCTGTACACTTGCAGTGAATGAGAACTGCTTAACTTGGTACACGACCCCGAGTAAGGAATGGAAAGGAAAACTGAAAAGGTGTTCCAGTTTGCTCTGGGAATTATTTTGCCAAGAACATCCAGTGGCCTGACTGCCAGCACAAACTGAACATGGAAACCTTTGCAGCCTGCCTGGGAAAACAGAACAGGGGAGGAATCTAACAACATAGATCCTGAATGAAACCAGATTCACTTTCTGCTCTCTCCAAGGCAGGAGTCTTAAAGGTATTCATCTATGTTACGGGGCATTACTTAGTGGTAAACATTTAGGAGAAGGAGTAAAAAGAAGAAAAAAGGCAACAGGAGTTTCACTGGTTTGGCCCTGCCCTGTCCTGTGAGTTAAGTATTCTCATGCTCTTCCTTGAATGGATAGTACCTGTATAATTCAGGCCTGACCAGAATTGCCCTATCTTTACCTGTTGACAGCATATTTGCAGCCAGTCATGCTGGGAACATACCTCATATATGTGTTTGTTTACTCACTGATGTTTAGGGCTCTAAGTGATGGTGATTAAACCTTTTAAGTGCCTTGGAGGACATGTAGCAGCCAGTAGGGCATAGGGCTTGTCAGCCGCCAGGGAGAAATGTGCAAGTCTTGCCTTCTGCAGTAAGTATGGGTAACGTTCTTTCCTAGTGTTAGTTACATGCAGCATGCTTGTAGTATATTCTGAAATGTACAAATTGCTTTGGAGACACCCTGTATTTGAAAGGCCACATCTTCTAAATATGTAACCTTTTTTACTCTTAATCACAACTGTTATCATCAGTTGGACTCTTCTGTCTAGTTTATGGTGTGCAGTGGTTGTGCTTCCCTGCCAGTATTTCAGCTTGAAACTGATCCAAGTGTCAGATGTCTTAGGGAGGTGGGAATTTACACCTCTTCTACTCTTCCCTTGCTGACCTCTGTGGCATGCACTATGTCAAAGCCTGGCTGAATGTAATGTGTGGGTGACAGCTTGGTCTACGCTCCTTAGCATCTAGCACTCCATGGTTGCTAAGCCAGAGTTGTCTGAAGGAAAGATCAGCAGTGGGGAAATTGGGCTGGCTGGCAGAAGGAAAAGCTTTGAAATTTGCATGCTACGGTGCAGTCTTGTCTGCTAAAAGGTGGACTCTCCTGAATGCTTCCTGACTTTTTTTTCTCATAATGACTCTGTCAATAGCCTTAGTGAGCAGTTCTTTCTGTGCTGTGTGAGGATCCCTCAGGCTTCCCAGAAATGGAAAATGGTCTCAGTAGTCCCAGCTTTTACATCATGGCTGGATCATGGGCCCTCACTCTGCATGGATGTTAGATCTGTGTGAATGTTAAGCCTGTCCCCGGGAAAATGCCTGTCAGAGCAAAATGCAACAGCATGTTGAGGTAGCAGACTGCTACAAACAGATCAGGCCTGTCCTATAGTCTCTGCATGGACTCTTCATGGAATATATGGGCAGATTAAAGAACTCTGATTTTCTGTTTTAGATGTTTAACAATGTGGGTTTGACACACCTCAAAGATTAAAAGTGGACTGCAGTCCATTTGTCTCCTAAAGACTGAAGTGTGCTGTCTGCTGCAAGGATAAAGCTCAACTGTGGTAGAGACAGAAGTTTCTTGGAGATCCCCTGGGGGAGGGAGGGTGGAGAGAACCCCCTGCTGTCTTGCTGCTTCTGTATACAAGGTACATAGCTTTCTCCTTCTGCCTTCTCAAAAATAAGGTGCAGTTCTCAGTCTCTGCATGCGTGCATGTATGTACAGTGGCACGTGCACACACAAACACACCTTTACCCTTGAAATAAAACGAAACATTGAGTAAAATTTCTATGTTCCAGGTACTTGTTTCTCTCATCTAACATGCTGCAGAAAGAGACAGCCTGTTACAATGGGAGAAGGGAGGATGCAAACCTGAGATAAATATGGGAAATCTGCTGAAGTTCTGGATTCACAGAATTCCTTTTTTCATTGCTGTATAAACTGTAGTTGCCATTCTAAATACATAGCTGAATACTGGAAACCTTCCTCCCTGGGCTACTGTTCCCCTGTTGTCCTACTCTCTAATTCCTTCATTGCAAGTTGTCAGGCTGCAGCACACTTCCAGAGCCCATTTCATGCTTGCCTGCAGAAGGGAAACAGCAGCTTGGCTGCATTGCATGAAGCTGCTTGTCTAACTCTGCCTTGGTTTTATGTGCTGATGAATGCTTCCTGTGGGTGGGCTGTGTTATATATTTCACTGCAGTTCTACTTCTGTAACCCATGCCTCTTAAAGACCTTCTTTAGCCGTGGCGAGCAACATCATCCTCCATTGACATTTTTCTTCTGTGGCAAATGATGGGGGGCCAGGCCTTGTAGGAGTTTCACCACTGGTAGTTGGATTCTTTTCATGTGCTTAATGGAGAAATACCACTTGAGGCCATAGGCAGGCTTAGAGCTAGCTTTTGTTTCCTTTTGCCTTTCTGCTTTAATGCTCATCTAATACTAGAGGATGAATTTGTGAAGTAATGGGCTTTGCTGCCGTTAAATGAATTGGGCTTGTACCTGAGTGAAGACTTCAGGTTTCACTATGCATCTTTACTTGTAAATGTACTGTCTTTACATAGAGAAGACATACAGAGTATGAAGAAGATGGTTTGGAATCTGTTTAGCATCATAGCGGAGCTTTTTCTTCATCAACCTGAGAACAATAAAGCCACAGGGATATGGCATGATCTTTTTTGTGGGACAGGCTCTTCATACAAGTAGCATAATTATTGTTTGTGGATCTCATTTCTGTGCAAAAGTGTAGAAGAGTTTGGAGATGATGATTCAGAAGGTATCAAGGAAGTAAACAAGATGCTTAGTTTCCCATAGTTTGACCCTCCTGTGTTTTTTAGAAAGTGCTGCTGTATCCCCTAGGCAACTGCATTCACAGCCCATCCACACCAAAATACTTCTACATGTGCTCAGCACTGGGCCTGACTCCCTGATTCCTCTTGAGGTAGCCTGGCCAGCACTAAGAAATAAATGACATGATTCTGTATTGTTTATCACTAAGCAGTATGCAAAAGCTGGAGCTCAGGCTGGTAAGGCATATTAGTAACTTAAAGGTTACCGTAAGGAGGGTTAAAAAAACCAGAGGGAAGTGGGGATAAGTCTTGCATTTTGGTAGCTTATCCCCAAACGTATTGTATAAATCTCAGGAATTGACTCAGCTTCAGCCTAGAGGAAACTCAAGCAATGTTTTGCTAATATGATGTCTGCAGCATATCATATTCATGTACATCCAGCCCTCAACTACCACGCATGTATCCTTTCCCTTTGGATTTCTGTACCGTGAACTAGATCAGAAAGCTGATCCAGCTTAGAAGGGAAGATACTTTTCTCTGAGCTGGCTGAGTTCTTTATCTGGATCGTAGACATCTGTGGGATTGCAGAATAAAGGGGTAAGAGGGGAAAAGGCCATGCAGTGGTTTATGGCTTGGTGGGGGAAACCTTAAACCTTATTGCTGCCAAGGCAATGCATTGTCAAACTATAGCCTCACACATTCCCTGGCATAGAAACACACAGTCTGAAGATGCAAACTGCCTTTGCTGTCTTCTGTTCTGCAGCTGTAGGAATGTTTTTGGAGTGAGTATAGACATTACAAACTTGTGCTAGCCTTGGTACCATTTACAATGAAACCACAGTGATGTGGGGCTTTGGCATGAGGTGCAGCTCCCTTCCCCCTCTAGGATTGTAGGTATTTACTTAGGCAGGCAGGTCTGAGCTGCTGCGGCTTCACTGCTCCTTTAGCGGGATTAGTTGAGCACAGTTAGCATGGAAGCTTCTCCTTGTGCTGCTGTTAAGCCTCTCCAGCAGCTATGGATGTTGTGATGCTGTGAAAGTATGACACACGCATTGAACCATTGTGTGGCCCTGGATGAGAAACAGCTAATCTTTCTTTTTTGCTTGGAAGTTAATTTCTTTTCCCTTCCTGCTTTCAAGCTAGATGTGTGACTGCATTTCATATTCCCAAAGAATGAATGTGGCACCCAGCAGGAAGGGTGTAGGCAAAAGGACAAGGGAACACTGTTGCTGTGCTATCTCCAAGTGCCAGTGAGTTTGTGACTAACTGTAAATTTGTTAGATTCTGCCTTGCACCCAGCCAGGTGAGGTTTGTGGCAGTGAAGGAGAGGAGCAGTTTGGAAGAGGGGACAAACAGGAAAAGAAATACTAAGTTTGAGAAAGCCAAAAAAAAATGAAAAGTGGATAGACATGAGAAAGGAGGTGAGAGGAAGGAAGCAGTAACTGAGGAGCAGGATGGTGGAAGAGACTCATAAAAGCTGGAGCAAAGCAAGGCCAGGGAGGGTCAGAACCAAGAGTGGAAGTAAAAGAGTTTTTTAGCAGAATATGTGAATTGATGATGAACCTTTGTAGTAGCCCCAGGTAGTTCACTGCACCTGAAGATTGTGCTGGTGCGGAGAGGGATACTGTGAGAGAATGTGAGAGGGCCAGTGATAGAAATAGCTACTCACAGGTGCTGAGAGGGCTCATTTCTGTAAGCCACAGCTGCTGCACTTCTCTATGGATTGGGGTTTCCTACAGGTTACCCAAAGAAAAGGAGAGAGGGGGGCTGCTGATGAGGTGAGAGAGGTATAACACATTTAGTAGTGTCCTCGGTAATCCCTGGTGCTCTCTCAATACAGCATGTTTGAGCACACCATCCTGGCATGCCTGCCCTTTTTCCTTAGTTGTCCTTGGTCAGCAATTGTCATTCCTGTATTTCATCTTTCTCTCGTTTTGATTGCTCTGTTACTGATGATTTACTGGCTGGCTCTAAAAGGAGAGTAAGAACCCATTTAATGCTCACCCTGCCTGAGACACTGGCTAAGAAACCAAGAGCTTTTGCTTGGCCCAAGCTGCCGTCTCCATTGCCATCTAGAATAGCAACACCTGGAGCAGCTGGAAGTGTCTGAGCAGGTGAACTCCTGACTCTAATCTCTTTGCTTTGCTCTTTTTGCTCCCAGGTAGAGCCTGAACAGCTTGTGCAGCATCGTGAGGGTTTAGGATATCTGAATAACCTAGTTTCCCTAGCAACAGTGGTCTCTCTAATCACAGAGATAAAAATCTACCTCTTATTAGTGTTAAGACTTGCATAGTGCATCTGGCTACAGTAATACTTAGCTTCTGTTTGGAAAGAAATGGTAGAACAAAAGCAAGAAGGTCCTTCTACCTTGGAGATAATTGAAATCTCCATAGGTACATTTCAGTGCTGTATGCAGCAGTAATAGAAAGAATAGGGATCATAACTACTTCTAAGTTTTTTAGTGTGTTAAGGATCCTTGGGGGATACAGAAATAAAGTTTGAAATTCTGTGTGGAGCTTTTTATGCACAGATCTCATGGGCAGGCTGTGACACTGATGGATTCATTACTTGTTGAGATGTGTTATTTTCCTTTTTATGGATAAGGAGACAGTGATTCAAAGGTAGACTGAATCTTGTTGCAGAGCTAGGAATAGATCTCCTCTTCTGAGTTTAAGTCCTCCACCTGCTCTTTCCTTCAGTTTCTCTGATAAACAGATAAAGGTTTCCCTGTGCAGTAGGAGAGAGAACATGTTATGGAAGGTAGAAGTGTGAAGCCTGCTTTTTAGCAGGAGAAAATGAGGAAAGTGAAAACACTGTGATTCACTGCAAGCCTTTCTGCTAATATATTTTAATCTACATCCACTCCCCCATTAACAGAAGTGGAGGAAACTACAAATTTTGAAGGCAGGCATTGGGAGTGAAAATAAATATTCCTGCCTTAATTTCTGCACAGCAACATGGTCTTGTGACGGCGTGTGTTCAGGAGGAGCCGGTTTGGGTAAAAGTAGTTTGAAGAAACTTTAAAAGGAAACAACCTCTGGCTTGACCAAAGCGTGAAGTCTGCCTACCTAAGCACCCAGCACTGATGTCCCTCCTTGGGTAATGCCAGCATTAAACTGTAAGCAATACCTTGGAGGCTTCTTGGGTTAGAAAGTTACACTAGGCACATCTGAATGGAAAACATGTATCTGTACTCCTCCACCAAAGTTAGGTGATGTTAGAGTTTTGTGGCGTGGGGCTCTTTTTACTGTATGTTTTAATATGGCATAAATAGTGCAGAGAAGCAATGAGACACCTGTCCTCCTTCCTCTCTATTATTCTAGTTTCTGGAGTCCCTTAACCATCTCGCCAAACCAGAGACCATCCATCTTTTATGTGAGGAGGGTACCTGTACTTGTTCTTTTCAGTGTTTCCTTCCCTGTTTGCTGGGGGCCATTCTGTCTTCTCTTCTGTATTCTTTTACCCAAAGAGCTCCTGAAAATTCCAGCCTGAGATGTGTTTGGCTTGCAGGTGTAGACATTGTGCAACTTTGGGATATCTAAAAGCTCTTTTGTTTGTGACTGAACATCCTTATTTCAGCAACTCCTTTTCAAGCCTCCGTTTACCAAATCAACTTAATAGCATGTCTTCTGAATGGTTGGGGAGCTCTGGAAACCTCTAACATCCAGACAAAAGTCTCTTCCAGAGCACATGTACCACTTCTTCCTCCTCCTCCCCATTCCTGTGGTCTTGCTCAATCTAGTGAGCATTTTGAGGAACTCTTGAGAGCTTCTTGAGCACAAGGTAATACCACGGGTGGGTGGGTGACATAAAAGTCATTGAGCCTGTTAAAATAATATTACCATAGTCCTTCAGCAGCCTCAAGGCCTCATATATAGCTGTTCTTTAGCTGGGTGGTATTTGGTATGAATCAAGACAGAGGCTCACTTTTACAGTGGGTTTATTGTTGGGTTTTCAGTATGTTTGCATAAATTCCCTAGACCAGCTCTCCCTCCAGAATAAGCCACATGGATCAAGTTTTATTCTGTTCCACAGAGAGTTCACATCCTTTACTGGAATGAGTCATGCTTTAACTGAGTTTAGTGTGAGGGAGGAAAGTGGGCTTTAAAATGTTACTCCTCCACCCTGCCTTAGTGATGTATAACACGATTATTAGCATGCTTGGCAGCTGCTGCTTAGTATGTTCACACAACCTGGATATTTGTGAAAACAAGTAAAAATTAAGTTCTACTTGTGTTTGAGTGTGAATTTCATACTTTATTTTAAACTTGTAAGACAAAAAAAACCTCTTTGTTTGTTTTTTATATCTGGGGCTTTGTCTTTCAGAAGGCTCCCTGCTACTGTAAAAGTGGATTTAGCTTATCTCCCTGTGGTTATTTTTTTCGTCTGGGGAGAAGAGTGGTGTTTTGTGACTTGTAAATGAAAGAAGAGGAACAACCCTACAATTTAAGTGCAGCCATACGTGGCTGTTCCTGTTACACAGGAGACAGGTGGGCATTGACAGGTGAAAGTGCTTCCCAGACCCATGTAACTGGTGTGTAAGGTTGTCTCGAGCTTCTCCCAGGCAAGATATATGTGAGGTGGTGCCACTGTGCAGAAAGCAAGTTTTGGTCCTCTTGTGTATATTTCCTTGTGCAAAGAGGTAAAAGACCTTTTAACTTATGGTACAAGGAGCTGCTCAGTGTGTCTTGAACATAGATTTTTGCAGAAACGGTCTCTGTATGCACCTACTAGAGATACCAGAACCAGTTTTGTTACTCATCTTTTCCAGCAGAAGTTCATTGATATCTCATACAGCAATGGTTAATTTGATTATTCATACCACATATTCATGATTGGTTTTGGTTGAATGGTTTGTTTCTGTTATTTGGGGGTGGTGATGTAGGAGGCAGTGGGGTGGTGGTGGTTTGTTCATTTGTGTAAGGAGTTAGTCCTCAAATGGAGGAGCAGGTAGCCAGTACAAGAGGGCCTCTTAGGATTTTAGTTTTGTCAGTAAGCCTGTCCACTTGACATGTGGGGCCTTTCTTTCCCAGTCCTCTTGTTCCTGAGAGGTCTGGAAAGAGTTATGTTTCCCTGCATAGCTGTGTATTATCTAGGATTGCTAAACTGATAGGGGCATCATCTGTGCTTGTTCTACATTAAAAAACAGGGTCTGTTACCCTAATGCACTACATTCTTAATACCAGACTGCGTAACTTTGTTGAAGCCTGCAAAAGGATTTATTTTTATGCTGATGCTTTTGAGGGAAAACTTGAGGGAAGGAGCCGTAATTAAATGAACACCGACTTTAGATACTGAAAAGGACTTTACCTTTTAGGACTTAGAATGAGTGAAGTGAAGGTTTGGTGCCAACATCAGTGTAATTAGATTTACACCTCCACTTGATGTATATTTAGCTATCACTGACTCTGGGTTTGTTGATAAGAAATCATAATAGGTGGGAGGCAGGTAGTGCCTTGATTGACCAGCCTGTCTCCTGCCCAGCTTGACTCTGACCAGACAGATTTTTCTCCTGTGTTTTCCAGATGCTTCCTTCAGTGGCACACCACCTAGCTATGCCTATGATGCAGACCGTGCTGAAGAACAGAGGCGACATCATGATATGATGCCCTATATTGATGACTCGCCATCATCCTCACCCCATCTCAGTTCCAAGAGTCGGGGCAGCCGAGACACCCTATCTTCAGGGTCTCTGGAATCTACAAAATCAGTGAGTTTTTTCCTGCCTTTTTTGAGTCAGCAAAGTCTTACAGGTTTGCAAGAGTTAGACTGCTTTAACAGGGAGCAAAGACAGGATCTACCAACACTGTAGGACAGATTACCTGGCATAATATAGCAGTGCCTGATGGATATTGCAGCTTTAAAGCTACACTGAGATTTCTAGCTGATGCTGAGCCTGAACTTCAGGGCTGAATTGTTTGGTGTTTGTTTTTAAGTTGTTTTTAAGCCTCAGTTTTTCACCCTGTGTGAATTTTAGTGAAGAGAATCAGTGATTAATTGCTGTTGAGAGGTTCTCTAAATAACATGTATTTTGGAAAGCAGACTATGAAATAAAACATCCTACATTATGATGTTCATACATTTGTGCATGTGGGTTGTCATTGCCTTTCACAAGGAAAATAACAGTTGTTTTCAGGTAGACTAAAGGCTTTGATAAAACATCTAGAATATAAGTTCTGTTTCCCTCACCCTATGAAAATGGAGTAAGTGGAATTAAAACTGCCAGTTCTGAAGTATGTTGACTTTGAGTGGGAGATGGACACTTCTTATAATAAATTTGACTAATCACTAAATAGCTGTCTATATAATCTGTGGTGGATAAAAAGTTCAGAAGGGACCACCTAGCCTGACCTGTGGTTTGATGTGGACTTTCAGGACCTTAGTTTTGCTTCAGGTTCAGTATCATGGAACTTAAGGAAAATGTCTGTTTTTGTTTTCGCAATAGCCTTGATAGCCTCAGCTGCTTGCCTTGGTAAATAACTTTTGACTCTGCTGTCTTCAGTCAGAAATATCTTAAAAGTTTCAGCTTGATTTTCAGCCTTTTTTTCTCTTTATCCTTCTTCTGTTGTAGAAAACTCAATCCTAAGATGCTGTTTCCCTGAATATCTTTGTCATCTGCAAACTTTTGGTTTCCCCAAGTCATTCATAAAAAAGCTTAATAGCACAGAGGCAACTGTCACTTCCTTCCTAACTGTGTATCTAAGAAAGCATAGCCAAACAACCTTGAATTCCCACATTGTAAGTGACACTTTAAAATCTGTCGAGTGGCTTAGCTTATGTGTTGCTTTTATATTGTTCTATCCTATTAACCGAGGTGCCATGGGAGAAGATGATGGATATTTTACAGATATCGATGTATATGTAGCTCTACACCATCAACTTTATCAGATTTTTTTTTTCTGTCTTGCACCAGAATGATTTTGGGAGTTGTGACAAGTGCCACAAACAATTGCTACTTTGAGTTAATTATATACATCCTTTTATTACTTTTTATTGGTTAGCGCCAGATCATATGCTTCCTTACTTTTTGTAGGTTGTATGTTAGCATAAGAAGCCTACCTGAGGCAGTGTTCTTGTTCTTTTTTCTCATTTAGAAAAGTGCATTGTCAAGATCTCTTATAGCATTATCATGTACATATATTATTATTTGCTTGCTTTTATTTGAACCTGAAGTATAGAATCTAGTTAGCTTCTTATGCTTTAATCTGTTCATTCAGAGATTTTTTTTTTATCTCTCAAGATTAGAATTCTTATGATACGTAAGAGGCTTTTGAGTGACGAAGTGTTCGTTAGTAAATTCAAAAGCTCTAAGAACATTTTAATTCTGGCTTGAGATTTCCAAGTTACGTTTTGCAGGATGAAGGAAAAAGTGCTATATGATTACATATGGCTGAGGGTTATCTGCAAAGAACCACTTGTAATAGTGCCTGTGACTGGAGGCCTGGGAGAGACACTGCCTAATATTTAATCTTGTTCTTTATTTGTTTGAATATTTTCTCATAAGCATTTAACAGTAACTAATTTCAAAGTCAGGTTAATGATGTTGGAAGCCTGCTTTTTTGAAATAGATTTTTAGCATAAATGGCAGACGTTGCAGATGTTTTGTGGCTTCCATAAGAAAGGGTGTCCTGGTACAGATTAGACATCTAATCATGAACTTCAGCTGCTCCAGTTGATCCTGCTGTAATTAGTCCACAAATGACAATGCCACTAATGAAGGATGGTCCATGACAAGGAGGAAGAGACTAATTTATAGATGGTTGCAAGTACTTCGCAAACAAATTAAACTTTCTGTCATCGTGAGCTGTTAGGTAGCATGTACTGAAGTTATGTTTTTAGCTGTGGGGGAAAAGACATCAGTAACAAAATTTAGTGTCAAACACTGTGCCGAGCCAAGCACATAAAATGTTTTGGACCAGAAATACCATGTCTTTTCTATTTTCCTTTTCATTACACTTGATTAGGAAAGCACTTTTTGTTTTCTGTGTTTGCTTTTATAGTTGTCTCCTTGCCTTTTTTCTTCTTTCTTAGGTGCCTGCAATTCCTTGAAAATGTTCAATTATCTTTATGACCAGAGTCTAGAAATAAAAAGTTTACTGGATGCAGCAACATAACACATGCAGTGTGTGCACTGCTTTGTCACAGTATTAAGATCGTGAAGTTATTTAGAAGTTAGGAAATGCCTATGGTTATCCGGCTTTGCCTTGTGCCTGTAGCCTTGCCTTGAAGCTTTATGATCATTTTCAATTACACAATCAAGTCCTTTTTTTTTTATGGGGCTCCTACTTTGCTCAGTGTATATAGTGAATTATACTCACTGTAGTCAATATTTTAACTTTGGAGTTATGTATACGCCTTGCTTACAACCTGTACTCAGTGAGTACAAAAATACTCATTTCCTTTTGGCATGACCATTAACTCCAAATACAGTTGGAATGCTGCACAGGTCTTAATTATCCTTGCAATGTTCCAGTGAGATAAGAGGATGGTATGTTCACTAACCACAGGTAATCAAGGCAGACAGATTATAGGAAAAGCATTTGCTAATTTTGGGTGCTTAATGTGGGATGTATACTGTTCTACAAGACCAGGCTCTGACTTTTAATGCATTTTTCTTCACATTTAAAGTAAAATCCCTTTAATTTCACTTCCCACCAAGGGTTAACAACAGTGGAGTCAGGCACTGAGAAAATGAAAGACATTGCAACCAGTGGTATTTTTTTCCCCTTATTCTAATTCTAAGTAATTCTCTTAGTATCACACAGACATAGCAGCATTCTGGCATGATCCTCATATGCCTTATCCATATTGAGGGCATTTTGCTTTGACTTACTTTGTGGACTTACTCTGGGCTTTGTACTTTTCTTCCAGGTGTTTGAGTAAGTCCTTTCATCTCCCTGTAGCAGCCTTTGGTTGGATAATGCATTAGGGTTGCACATGGTCTTCCTAGCCATGATAGAGAAAGCACAAAGTGGCAAAAGCAGTGTCCCTGTCTAAAAGAGAACGAAGAGGAACCTCTAAATTACTTGTGGAGGGGCTTCATTTTTTTTTCCTCTCAGTGTGTACAGTGACCAACTCTCCTAGCATCTCATGTTTTGTGTTTCAGAGAGCGAGGGCTGCAGTCGACTTTGAGGTTTGTGGTGTTCTGCAGCTTGTCATTTGGGATCTGTTTTCTGATTCCCCACCACCACCTGAATCATATAAGCACGTTTAAAATACACTGGCTAGTCTGTCTCCAAACTGTACCACATCAGCCACCTCTTATGTATTCGTGTTCCATCTGCTATGTGTTCATTGCACAAACCCCTGTTGCTATCCAAGGACAGTAATAAGAGGCACACCAGCAGTAGTTTTGTCTGTGACCCAGAGAGCACATTATCAACATGGGTGTTTGTAGTGTGGATTTGAGCATCGCTTGACTTGTCATTTTGTGGTAAGGAGGCCTTAACAACTGTTTTTGTTGAGCAAGCCAGGCAGTACCCCTTCTTCTGGCTCTTCCAGAATCTCATACTGAGTTGCTGATGCGTGTCTGGTATAAATCCAGTCCTTTTGCTGGACTTTGACTGTTGCTTTGAAGCAAGTGTGTAGGAGAAAGGGGAAAAAGGAGAAATAGGTTCTACGTTTAAGTTGTTTGTCTGTTAACTTCAGAAGTTTAATTTTCCTGAACCTTGCTTTCTGTAACAGTTGAACTGTTGTGACTGAGTTTACAAATAATTCTGGAAACCTGCCTTGACAAATGTCAGCCCAGGTATTTGCTAAGTAAAACAGTGATGGCTTCAGAAGATTTCAGGCAGTGTTTGTAATAGGTACTGGTAATTCAGTCCCAGAAAGAGAAAGAATGTGAATGTGTCTATCTTCCCCATTAAAAAAAAGTGGAGGAGATACCCAGGTAGATTTTGATGAGGGCAGAGGGGGAGCTTGCTACAGTATTCTTGGGGCACAGGGAAGCTGGGAAGTTAGTTGACTGACACCCTTCATTAGAGAAGAGTTACTGCTGAGAGTTTACAAGTGCATAGCTTGCATCTTGGAGGCTGAAGAAAAGGGTGGGAAGCTTCAATCATTATGATCCTGTTGCTGCTACTCATGAGGCGAGAGATTACAGATGTGGAAAGAGTAAAAGTAAGAAAGGCCTTTCAAGGTCTCGCCAGCAAAGCCAGGCGCAAAGGTGTGTGTGGGCTCTGGAGGTGGGCACAGGATGGTGAGGCAAAGCTAGTTCCATCCTGCTCCCCAGAAACGAGAGGAGGAACTTTGCTATAGTTGAGAAGATGATTTTTTTTTTTTTTTTTTGTCAAAATAGATCAATTCTTAGATATGCCCAGGAAGGAGGGAGTGCTAAAGCTGAGCAACTAAATCCTACCGTCTGTTCTGTTTGGAGGGGAAATTGGCTGGTACTTGGAGATTTCCAGGTAGAATGTCTCTTCCCTTTTCTGCTGTGCTGTCCCTGGTTAGCGCAGCACTGGCTGGTGTTGCTGATCCTCACACTAGCTTCTTTTGTTCTCAGTCTGCTAGCCATGTGGAAAGAGGGATGTGGCAGAGCAGGTTGTAGACTTTTCTTCTAGCTTGGGCTCAGGGGGGCCCAGAAAAATTGACCTCTGAAGCTACATCACTAAGTGGGATTACTAATCTGCGTGGTAGCTCTGTTGCTAGCTTGTCCTTCCCTTTCTGGCATTTCCAAATCCTTCTTTCTTCCTCTCAGTGTTTGGTTTTGTTTGGTTTATTCTACTGTAACTTTTCCCTCACCGCCCCCAACTGATGCAACTTTTCCTTTTTATTCTCCAACTCTTTGCTCCTTAAGGGCTCTGCCTGGACGCGCAGCCCTTCCTGAGGAGAACTGGCACACCAGTACTGAGGTTATAAATAATGTTGGCTTCTTTCCCTTCTCCTTCCCCTCCCTGCATGGAGCACAATTGGAGAATTCGCCCTGTTTAATATCACCAAGACAGTGAGACACCTCCAGCTTGTTTAGCAGAAGCTTTCAAAGATATTTACACTTCAAAAATGGAAATGAATGTGTTTTCTCTTCTGTAATCAGTCAGCTTCTCTATGAGATTTTGAGCTGTCCTTATGGGAAACTTCTCCTTTGAACGTATTCACTGCACAGCATATGAACACTCTGTACCAAAAGAAGGTCTGAGAGTTAAAGTGCCTTTTATACGCCCACTTTGAATCCCTGATTCTCTTTACAGAGCTGTGCTGGCAGCAGCCGCTTTGCAAACTCTGATGTATTGTGGTTTCTAGATTCTTAATCTGTGTTCTTCCAACATTTGCAAGAAAACACTGCTGTTAATTTAAACAGCAACCAGAAAGCCAGAGTTCTCTAAACACTGTCAGAAAGGGCTGAATCTATTTAATCCTTAGAGCTAGTGTATCTCAGGCTCGCAGTAATTGAATACAACATGCAATGCCAACCTGGTTAGTAAACTAAAGTACTTAGGCTGACAAGCTGTAAACACATTGAGAACAGCCATGGCTCAGGGCCAGTGTATCCATGTGCTCTCATATCTTCAGTGCTTCTAACCACTCTGACTGGCCTTGCTTCAGGTCGCAAGATTGCACTTATGGCTGTGACTCAGTCTTTTGGGTTTTCAGTCTTTGGAATAGTAAGAAGCACCACCCAGCTGTGAAGAAAACACCAGAACCTTATTGGCATGAGATACCTGTGAAACTTCCTTTATACTGCTTTCCACCTTCCCTTTTGTTTCTTTTATTTTCTAATGTAGTTCATGAGGAGCAGGAGCAAAACACACAGATTGTTCAGACCTGGCTGAGAGTTGGGTCCTCATAGCTCCTATAGCAGGCAGGCAGGAATGCTCCGGCTGCTGCCTTCTGATAGCCTTGTAAGACAGTTTTGTTCTGAAATATATGTGTTGAGGTAACCAGAAGATGGAAGGGCAATAGAGAAAGGCTAGAAATTAATGTTGGCATCAAAGAGGCAGGGACAGAGTGAGAACGTGAAATACTGGTCAGACCTGTACAAGCGAAAAACAGGCTAACCAGGCTGGGTGGGAAGCATGGGGTGGACTACTGACCACCAGGCACTCCCTGCTGTGTGGTTACACTTTGCCAATACAGGCATCTCCTACATCCTGCTGGGACCATCCCATCTCTGCTTTGGTTAATAGGTGTATTTTCCTCTAGCTGATCCCAGCTCCTCCCCTTGCTACAAGCAGCTCAAAGACTTTGACTGCTTCCTCCTTACCAGGCTAAGGGAAAGGAGTTCTTGGCCTTGACAGGTCTGCCTGAACTGGTGGGAGATTGATGCTTATGTCCAGGATATTCTCTTCTGAACTGCCCTTCTGCCTGGAGTGCACAAGCAGAGAAGCCAGTGAGGCTGTTGTGGTCACCAGGTTGCTCTTTGGTTCCCTTTTTGTCAGATAACAGGCAAAGCAGAAGGTGCCCTTGGCACTGTGTGCACCACCTCTTGATGTGCTGTCTCGGAAAGTAAGTCTCTTTTTATCTCTGCCTGCTGATTGCTGTGTCTTGTTTTAGGTGAGCAGGTGAGCCTGTTCCCAATTCTGTAAGTGAAGAATGTTGTAATACCAACTGATAAATGTACTCCTCTTCTTCCTGATGTTGGCACCAGCTCCCAGTGCATTTCTCAGGCCTGGGGTACGTTTCATAACAAGTGTGACTTAAAAAGCACCCTGAGGCTGAAGAAGCACAGGGGCTGTTCTCCAGATGTTCATCTAGCAGCAGGAGCTGCTGCTCAGTGCAACCCCAGATGATGTTCTCAGAAAAGGCCTCCCTCAGCAGGGAGCTCTTGTCAGGGCATGGGCTCTCTGGAGGAAATATAGAGTGGCAGCACAATGCAGACACAGCAGCACTATGGTGTCCTATTGATCCATGGCACAGCAGGAGCAGCAAGGAATCTGTATGTAAATTTGAGGTATTGCATTGGTAACCTCGTAATGTGCTATGTGATTGTTGGATAAACATCCCTAAGGGTTTCTCCAGCAACTGCTGTACTGTAGCTTAAAGCAGCCAAGCCCTGCCCTGTCTGGCTGCATCTGAGGCTGGTTTTGCAAGGATCAAGCTTGGAAAATGCTCCTGTTAAAAAGGGTTTGGACAATACCGTGGACTTTGCAAAGTAACTTTCTGATAATGGCCAGGAAGGAAGGCCTCAAGTGTGTCCTGGGAGATGTTTGTCTCTCTGAAAGAATATCTCTTTTAAAGAGAGGAAATTAACATTCAGGCAGAAAATGCTGTCCCTGTCAGCTGAGGGTGCAAGAACTGGCTTGTAAATTGGAGCTTTCATTTGTGAAGAGGAAAACTCTTCTCAATGCCATAAGGAAAACAGTTGTGCCACTGTTGTAATGGGGAGGTTTGGATTGTTTAAATAACCTGTGATTGTATGCTGCTCTTTACAGATGTTCCAAACATATTCAGCTGGCTTTTCATTCCTTACCTCCTCCAAAAGAACCTGCTAAAGAGAATTACAGCGCTTTGTCAATATTGACCAGTTACCTCATCCTCAGCACTGAGGACTTTGGAGCACTGTTAGTTTTTCTCAATGCTTCTTTGTGAGGCAGCGTTTTTCTTGTGTAAATGTAAGAAACCTTTGGAAACCACAGAGGTATTGTGTTTTTCTTGCAGCGAAGCTGCTACATCTCTGCCTCTTCGGATGAAGGCAACCTTTGTTAAGCATCGTGGGGCTGTCTGTCTGGATTATGTGTATGTCGCCTGCCTTGCAAAATGGTCCATGAGGCAGACAGACATCCAGGCACTGCTGGTACAGAAATCATAAGGAATGGTCACAACATTGTTGCACGTTTCTCTTTGAGCTGTGACAGGCAGTCACCCGGGTGCTCTGTGGATGCACAGAATCTGTTTCAGCATTCATTTTGCCATGTAGTTTGTCACTGATGTTTTCCTGAAATCTTCTGAACACGACTGTTGAATTACAAATTCCTGGCTTCTTTGAGATGCCCTTTCAAGATTTTAAAAGGCTCTGTGGTTCTTACTGAGTGCCACTGAAGGGGTAGGAAGGAAAGACAAGCTCTTCTTTCCACGTAGTACCTGATGTGCATGTAAATTTTATTCATTTCCTTAGAACAGCTTCTGTCTGCCACTTTTATTTAAGAGGTGGTGGTGGAATTTGGCACTTCACAATTTTTTTAAGAAATCTTTTAGCCTAGAAAATAGCTTGTGAACTTTAATGAAAGTGTTCAGAAATCAGGGTGGTTATTGATGAGACTGAATCCAGAAATACCTGAGACTGTTTCTGGCTTCATGTCGTGCGTAGGCTCAAAGTCACGCTTGGAATGTGCTACTTACTGTAAGCTTACCTATGTCCACAATATTTTCTCTCCATAATGAACATCATATATGCACATCTGCAGGGTTCAAAGCATAGCACCTAAAGTAAATGGAGGTGGTTTTTTTGTTAGCTGTAGGGCTTTATGTTCAATCAATAGAGTAGAGCATACTGCTATGTTTCCTGATCCTCCTGCTGCTGAAATCAATAGCTGAAAATTCCTCTGGGTGTTAAGAGAGGTAGGAAAGATGGATCCCCAAACAACCTACCCAAAGCCCTTGAGAAGTATCTGCTCTTTCAGATCCAACTACTGACTCTATTCTTAGAGGCATTTAACAATATAAAAAGGTTACAAGAATTGGAAAATGCTATTTCTGTGAATGACAGAAATAAAAAGAACTGGAAATAAGACTCTCTAAAAGGGAGGTGTTTCTCATGATTTATAAACTCCATTGTTCAGCCATGGGTTTTTTGGTGTTTTTTCAGAGCTTATTGAAATACTCCATTTCACTTTACCAGGTTAAACATTTTCCAGGTAACAGTTTTGGTTAAGAGCTCCTTCATGGAATCAGTGTATGCCTTCCAAGCAGTGCTGATTATTCCATCCTCTGACTAAAAATAGACGTTGTGCAAGCTGGCACTGAAAAATAATTTGGTGAATAGTAGAGAGTGGAAGAAAGCACAGTGATCTTAACAGCAGTGTCAGGCTGGAGCTGCTCTATATTCATGCGCATCTGTGGAGGTGCAGGAAATGATCCTGTCTGCAGAGATAAACATGGTTTGGGATTAGGATCATAGAGAACTCTTGTGGGAGGAAGGACTGAATTGCACATAACCCAAGGGTCCCTGGGCTTTGTTTAAGAGGATAAATGCTGAATTTTTAAGTTCTGTGGTTTGAACTTAGTGAAGAGGTCTGGGCACCTAATTGAGGCACTGAAGTTACAGGACTAAAGCCAACACCTGTAAATCATCTAAGTGATGTCAGTTGTTAGGAAATACAAAACTCTTTGGTTTATGTTCCCATGTTTCTACAAACAGGGCACTGAGCTCGGGTAGGTCGTTTGCTTGGTTAGAGTTTTTTAGTCTGGAGGTAAAAACCCAAACCCTGTATGCTGTGGTCAGCTCAATGATACCTTTGACTACATCCTCATTCTTGGCTTTTTTTAAACTCTGCCCCTCCCCTTTTTTTTTCTTTTTTTCTTTTTTTGTTCTTTAACATCTTTATAGAGTGAGCCAGACCTGGAGAAAGGCCTGGAGATGAGAAAATGGGTCCTCTCAGGAATCCTAGCCAGTGAGGAAACCTACCTGAGCCACTTGGAGGCTCTGCTGCTGGTAAGTGCTGGTGGCAGATACCATTTCAAGCGCTGGTACTTGAATTTTCATTCCTGCTAGTTTCCCAGAACTTCACATATCTATGGTTACAAATTTGTCGTAGTTTGAGGCCCCTCAAACAGTTCTGTGCAACCCCCTCTTTCTTCCCCAGTCCCGGGGAAATGAGAAGGAGAATCAAAAGAATGCAACTCCCACAGGTTGAGATAAGA
>JASSUY010030190.1:0-10961 GCA_032466535.1 Forpus xanthops
CCATGTCCTTTTTATGTTGAGGACACCAGAACTGCACACAATACTCCAAGTGAGGTCTCACGAGAGCAGAGTAGAAGATTTGCTGTTGTTTCTTTAAGAAAGTGATTTTGCAATTACCTTCCTATGTAGTCAGGCTAGGGAGGCTCTTCCTAGTACATAGCTAAAGCATTCAGTTGCCTAGCATTTTTCATCCCTTAAAATGAGAAAGGGTATGAAGGGACTTACCATGGTCTCAAAGTAGAGCGTGCCTTACTAGCATGCTTTCAGAAACAATAATCTCAGCCTTACCAGTGCTGAGCTTTACAGATCTGTGCAACTGGGTGTTTTCATGGCTTTTAGAGGATCTATAGGTGTGTTTTTTTCCTTCTTTACTTTCATGACAATAATGCATCACACGTACAAGAATTCTTAAGCCTTGATGCTGCATTAAGCTTCACACAGAAGCACAAACACACCTTAAGCCTCAGGGTCAAAGTCATTTACACACTCAGATGTTATGGATCCAAATAATACCTTCAGGCCATGATACAACTTAACACACTTGAAACAGAAAATACGTGGTAGCAGTAAAGTTTCAGGCAAGTAGTCCCTTAATATTGGGACTATATGTGTGGGTTTTTTCACCCCAAAATACCACAAAAAAAACTATACCCAGTAAAATCTAGTTGGACATAGATTATGACAGAGTTACTGTCAGTTATTTACTGATTAATTTCTATTTAGGTATGATATATCAAGAGTTTTTATAGATGCATTGAGAGAAAGAAGCACATTTGAAGAGGGTCTTTTTACAGCCTCAGCAGCTTTTTGTCAGAACATCCTTCATTTCAGTGGATTCAGCAAGGCAGCGCTTGCTGCAAAGCCGATTTTGAAAGATCCAGTGATTCTGTCCCTTCCATTACAGCATCACCAATATGGAAGCAGGACTTTTGCAGTTCTAATAACGTTATTTTCCTAAGCTTTAAAACTGAATCTCAAAGATTTATCAATTTCTGGCAGTTTTACTTTATCTTGGAATGACAGATGCTGTAAACCACAGCAGATTCTATAGTTTAACTCCAAATCCTTTAAATGATGCTGATGTTCATTTACAGAAGCTGAAGCACTTTGGATCTGACTCAGCAGGACTCAAGTGAGGTGTGTGTGTGTTTGACAGGATGAAGTGCCTTGTCCCTTACAGCACTGATGAACACCACAACTAAACAAACACCCCGAAATAAAACAGTATCAGAAAGCCAGAATCTTATGCACAAAAAGCCAACATTGATTTTCAGTGCATCATTGTCCCACAAAATTCTGACAGTCACAACTATAACAACTAGATTTGCATCTGTTCATTCCTTTTAATACACAAATTCCAGCCCAAAATTCACTCCACGTGGCAGATCTACACAGTATATTCAATAGGACTCTGCAGAGACCTCATGGATGACCAGAGTTGAAGGTCAGGATAAAGTAGTAACTGCAGTGAAGTATATGACAATTATTTTACAGAATAAAAGTAGAAAAGTGAATCCTTGTAAAGAAATTTCGCAGAGTACAACTGATAATATTGCTTTCAAGCTACAGCCCCCAAGCCTACAATTTTACACACATGGGGAGAGATTATACACATTCATAAGACACTCCAGAGTATTAACCATCACTACTTGACTTTATGAAGTGTTTGAATAGGCATGAGTGAGACAAAAAAACACACGCACAACTCAGACTCAAATAGGGAAAGATGCCCAAAACAATGTAAGGAACTCTCATGCAACCTGTTTTAATTGGTACATGTATTAAATAAAGGGATTATTTGCTTCCTAGGATTTTTTTCAAAGGCTACCTTCAGGTTCTCATCTCTTTGAGCTTACTTTCAAGATTACTTTAATGGCATTTTGAATGAAACACTTTGTAATGCAAAAAGCTACAGAAACTATTACATCCCTCCCCAATCTTTCCAGTGATTTATTAAATTGGAGCAAAGATTTCATCCTGCTGTTCATTCAACAAAGGATTAGGTACAGACATGGATAATGGAAACCCCTAAATCCATCACATTGAACTTAAGTAAATAAACAAATCCTAAGTATTAACTCTCTGCACCTTTCTAGCTAAAGTGGGAAAGAAAACTTCCCTATGAATTACACAGGACTTTCCTACTGTGTTTCTTAAATGCTCTTGCAATGCACCACACAACAGACACTCGCAGTAGAAGAAAACTGGCCTGGGAAGACTGCTGGTCTGAAATAGGTACTACTGACACAGGTATTACAGAAAATAACAAATTGCTTCCTGCCAGGTCCAAATACCAAAGGTCTACCAGAGAATTGCATATTTCTCCCTTAACATGCCATAATCCCCCCCTAGAAAACATACCCAAGAGCCATTTCTTGAAGACATAACATGAACTAAATATAGGTACTCCTTATTACGCAGGCACAGTAAGTTTATCAGATTTATAGATTCTGCTGCATCTCACACTACAGAAGCCAAAACTATGTGAGTGATGAATTACAGGGATACATGAAATTACAGACTACAGGGGCCGTGTTTTTAAAGATGCCAAAGGAAAGTGCAATATGCATGCATTCAAAACAGCCAGGGAACAGGAAGCTCTCTCTTTGCATAGGAAGTTCCTAAATGTATGAATTTTCTTTGGCTACTGATCTGTGAGTTGGGAGACTGAGGAGGGAAAGAGGAGAGAAAAGGTAACACTGAGCTCCTGTGCTGAACCCAGGGTTCAGACAGGTATCCGTAACATCTGAAGCAGGATTATCTCCTGGTATGCCTCAGCAGACCTCTGCTCCCTATGCAGAGTTATTCTAAGTTACACGCACTGAAACACATTCTTTCTGATTCTCCACAGCATTGTGCAGTGATCCGTACCTGCTAACTCTTGATCTGCAAGGGAGGTTGCCTACATGACATGCCATTTATTCTCTCTTTCTTAACCCCAACTTACATGCTTGCCAAGAGCTGTGTGCACTAAGTCCAAGCTGAGAGGCAGAGGGTGTTTGCCCAACTCAAGCTTTGCCTTGGTGCACTGGCACAACCTCTGCACTGTACTGGTTTTCCTCTATGGCTAAAGAAAGATTCAGCTTACATTAATGTTAGTTACATACCTACATATATCTGCCAGAAAATACATGACAAAAACCCCATAAACCGTAACCTGAGGTCTTCCAAAGACTGAAGGCATTGTCTATGGCATTCCTATATGAGGTAGAGGTCCTCTATGGACAACCACTGCCCAAGGCTGCTTCTTTTACAAGATACTAGTTGGTAGTCATGGTGAAACCCATTCCACAGTACTTCCTAGGCTGAAAGGATGAGGGAAGGGAGTTATAAACTGCCCTATGATGAAAAAGTGCACACAAAGAACCCTACAAGATTCAGAAGAGCACATTTATACCTTTAAGATTAAATCTATGCATTACTGCATACCCTCTATATAACATGTCTTCCCTCTCTCTGGCTGACACTGTCAAAGACTCAGTTTCAATGGAAAACTGGTGTTTCCCCCATGTCCTGGGGTTGACACACCTTGCAGCCAGGGCAGGCATAACATGTACTCTGTGAACAGCAAGGGTTAAGATTCTGCCTCAGCTGCAAACACTTACCTGTTGTACAGTTCCTAAGAAATGACAGCAGTTTGAAGCTGTCCTATCCACCTACGGGATTAAGGTACAGTGGCACCTAGTCAAAGGGAAGACTTGGTGTAGAGAGCTCAAATGAACTTGCAAACATTAAAAGGGCACTATGTAAGTGCATGTAAGACATGTATGTGACTGTCTTGGAAACATTCAGCTATGCTTAAAAAAATCCTCTGCAATTTCTACATTAAATCAAGTCTTCTCACTCCTCAGAAAGTGATCCCAATTGTCCCAGCTCAACAGCAGCAATGGTTGCTTATCTAAGATAAGCTTGTGACGTCAACCTTGCTTTACTTCTAGTAATCAAGTGCCCCATTGACCAGTCATTTGCTGCCTCCACATGCAAGGGTTAAATTGCTCTGCACCCTGGGATCTTAGAATCACAGGATGGGTTTGTATTGGAAGGGACCGTAAAGCTCATCCAGTTTCAACCTCCTGCCATGGCCAGGGGCACCTTCTACCACAGCAGCTTGCTCCAAGCCCCGTTCAACCTGGCCTTGAACACTACCAGGGATGGGGCAGCCACAGCTTCTCTGGGCACCCTGTGCCAGGGCCTCAGCACCCTCACAGGGAAGAGTTTCTGCCTTACATCCAGCCTAAACCTTCCCTGTTTAAACCCATTCCACCTTGTCCTGTCACTACAGTCCCTGATGAAAAGTCCCAAGCCTCTCTCTGGCATGTTTGTCAACTCCCTTCAGATAATGGAAGGCTGCTATGAGATTTCCACTCAGCTTTTGTTCAGGTATCAAGGCAGACCTGTGGTACAGCCCCTGAGCTATATACTGGGGTTCCAGTTGCGTTCTCTCAGGACAGACAGCAGGCTGCAGCTCCAGAGTGATTAGTCTGCCACTCTTCAAGAGCACTGAACACATGCAGCATTGAACAGGAAGGATTATCCTCCTGTATACACTTTGCAGCCTCTGCAGCCAGCACTGACTGCGGATACAGGTGTTTTGCTGGGAGCAGGCTTTGGCTCTGCCACATCATTAGGAAAACACTGCTGTGCTTTGCAGCTCATTTGGCCAGAGAAACTGGGGTAACTAACACCTACAACCGCTTCAGTTGAGGGAGAGACACAACAACTGTGGGACTGTTCCAAGGCTGTCTTTGCTTTCCAGATCTGAAAGGGTCCCTTGTTGATGCTACGTGCCAAAGGCATACCTGGAGACCAAAAGCCTTCATTTCTCCTCTGGGCTTCCAAGACTCTAAACACCTTTCAAAGAGGGATGAAAAATCCACCTAATAAGTATGGTTGGAAGCACTCTTACAAAGCTATCAAGTCTTACAAGAGTTGGAGAAAGTACTGGAGGGACTCAGGTAGAATTTCAACTTGCTATTTTCATTTCTTTCCATAATAATAACCAAAATTTACACAATAGTAAAAGCCCTGCATGCAAATGCAAACATCACTGTAATTCCTGTTAACAAAGCACACAGCGAAATTAAAGCAAGCTTAACTAAGCAGTGTTTATGAATGTTAATGAGCCTGAAAGTTAAATCCAAGCTTTAAAAATTTGAAGTGAAAAGAGGATTGTTTTCAGACTAATTTGTATTTAAACTGGATGCTTTGCATGCAAAACACAAGGCAGAGAATGAACTTGGTTGCCCTAGAAAAGCATTCAAATTAGTGTAACAAAGTAAGATCTTTGACAATTCTAAGCATCTGCATATATCCAGCTTTAAGCTAATACACTGAGCTATGCTCAGATATCACTGGACAGTAGCTCATTCCAAATCTCATCACAGTTTATTGCAGAGATCAAAAGAATACATATTTATTTTTCTTACTGTCACACCTGACAAGTAAAAGCAATGCATTCACCACCCACAGAAGTTTAGAACAAAGGTGGAAGAGCTTTCACACCTCGCACAGACAGTTCCAACTTGGTTTTGTGAATGTTAAGCATCCCTTGAACCAAGCTGAATGCTTTGAAACCCTACCAACGTCAGAGAGGAACAAGAAGCATGTCAGGTGGGATTTACCTGAATGAGATACCCATATCATCTCTGCTCTCTTTACTTTTGGTGAAGAGAAACTGGTACTTTTATTCCACATGTCAACTCATCCTCATGCAGGAGTGTAGGCGAGATGAATCATCCCCAAGAACCACCTATTCCTCTCCATTTGCTCTCAGGAGAGCTGAAGACTCACTCCAGTGCAGCTGCCTATACCACAGACATCTACAAGTTAGTGAGATTAGTCCCACACTTCATGTTTCATGGTTCAGAAGCGCAATGGACCCCATCCATCCACTGAAATTTGACCAAGGCATTAAAAGTGCCAGCTCAATTCTTACAACAGCCACGTTCTTCCACAGCCAGACTACCTTCACTTGGCTGTCCTGAACTGACACAGCTCCATGAACTTCAGTGCTTTTTGAGTTTGCTGCTTGGTTGGGTTTGGGAGTTTTGCTTTGGTTCTTTTTTTTCTCTAACCCCCAACATTAATTTAGTTCATAGCTGTACAGGATTAAATGCTGCTTATTAAACTGAGTACCACCACCAGGGCAGGCAGGCTGTATCGCCATATATTCTAACAAAACTATCTGCTGTATCTTCTGTTTGAAACATGCAGTCTATGAGGCAAAATCTGTCTACCATTTAATATTGATAAGTGAAAAGCAGACAGTATAGAATAAGAATTGCACTAGTCTCTGAAAAACTGTAATACCATTGGGAGACGGTGGTGTTTGACACCAACTCCAGGCATTCCTGGGAAATGCAGGGAGCATTCAGGCTGAGGCACTGTAACTCAGATACTTCACATATCCATGGAGGCACAGGCAGAGTTCCAGGGGAAAACATAAAAGCAGTCACCAGGCAGCCTTGACTGTATTCTACAATTTCCTTACAAATACACTCAAAGCCCAAAGGAAACAAATTAATTTTGTAGAGGCAGGTAATCCATGCAGGGCTCTTCTGCTTTTACTTCATTCTGCTTCAGTGGAAGGCAGCATCCCTAAAAGGTGAACTACTGGTAAAAGAAAAATGTCAGGCAAGTTCTCTTCTCTGCACTCACCCAATTCTTCCTTTCCCTCTCAACACCTCCATCCTATCACTATCCCTTCTGCACTGATTACAGGAGTACACAGCTGCAGCCTGCATTATTCAGCTTAAACAAGAGAGCAGCGGTTACTGGAGTTCATATGGTTCATTAACTTCTTGTGCTTGGACCCTGGAGATGAGAATCCTGTCTGGAGCAGAATTGCACGAAAGCAGCAAAATATAAACAAAATGATAGAATAATAGATGGTAAGTGAACAAGACAGGACTTACACACACATGCTTTTGTCAAAACCCTAGACCAAAGGGAACCCCCATCCTTCCCCTGCAGAGATGAATGTAAGGGAGAACTGCAATCTTCGGGCTTAAAGCTGGAATTTACCTCTTGCATTCATGCACGAATAGGCTAATAGTCTGGATTCAAGTCAGAATCATGGTTGTGTTTATCCTAATACACAACTGCTAACATGTTTGGCAGCCTGTGCAACAGCGGTACAAATAGGGCTTCTCTGCCAGCTGGTCTCCAGCACAACCCAAATGTGCACAATAGACCAATGTTGCTCAAGTTCTGTGTTCCTGCTCCATGGTAAAGGAGTGGGATTTAAGAGCAGCAGCTTGGCCAATGCTTCATACTCCCTCCCCCCAGCATTCAGAGATATCCAGGTGCTGAAAGCTATGTGTGCTCAACGGCAGCTCATTTATTTCAGTCCTGACAAAAGCAGTGACATTTGCCGAAGTTTCCATCTAATTCATCCTCAGCTGAAAAGCCCCATTCCCTAGAGGTATATATTGCTGTCTAATGAGGAACAGTCATGCACAATTACACTCTAAGGCAGCAAACGGCTGAGGAGCTTGAAAAGCTGATTTGCTAGACTAATTGCTGGAGGTAAAAACTTGGGTAAGTGATGGCTCAAAAGGAAATCTCAATGCTTCCAAGGGGATGCTACAGAAGGAGCTTTCGATCTTCCTTGAGATGAAAAAGATATAAAGATTGGGTGAGAAAGCAACCTGAGCCATCACCTATGAATTTCTTCACAGGAGAAAGGAGCCTTATTTAAAATGTGCATTTCATAAGCTGCAGCAGGAGCTTGCCTCCAGCTCTGAGAGCCAATCCCCTTGACAGAGCAGCACATCTCTCCTCCTCACTAGCAAGCTCTTGTCTGCATCTGAGGCTGTGGTCAGCCACGTCCCAGTGGCAGCCACCTATAGACTGTAAGAAAGAAAATACCTATTAAGGAGAGGCTTTAAGTCTGGGGCTGTAGGGCTGCAGGTATACAGCCACAGCAGCATCACACCTGCCTCTCCAGCTCTTCCAAGCCAGAGCAGCTTTCTGCTTTTGCTGCTGCCATTTGGGCACAGTTGCAGCTCCTAATGTATATTACCATTTCTCATAAGGGTCATCCATCACAAAGCTAGGACAAAGCAGTAAAGCAGCCACACAGATTTGTATGCTATAGCGAAGATAGTCTAGAAAATAACAGTATATCACTGAAGCAGTATGTGCAGCATCTCTGCCCTGAAGAGCAGCTCCTCCTCTCCGAGGTACTCCTCCCTTGCATCTCACCCCATTCCTCCTCCACCTTCAAAGTACCTGTGCATGCCGATAACGAACTTTCTGGCCCTTGAACTAAAGCTATCCGGGTCTCACTTTAATGTTGCAGAGCTTCTGAACATTTTGCTTTACACCTATTAGGAGATATCTCATTTCAAGAGCACCTTTCAGGGGAAGGAAAAAAAGATAGAAAGAGAACAAGAAACCCCCTCAGCAAACCCAGTAGCATAGACTGCTGTAATTGATCCAGGAGGGAGATGAAACTATAATTAATCCATCTGGGAGATGGGAATGGCTCAAACACACTTTTTGGGGAAGGAGAGGGGGAGCACACCTGGTTAATTCATTTTACAAACAAGCAGAACCTAATTGCTTCAGAGTGCCAGAAAAACCTGTCCAGGGATTACATCCTCTTATCTAACGCCACCTGCAGCAGGACCGAGCTGCTCTGAATTACAGCCAAGATCAAAGAGCATCTGTGCGCAGCATTACTGTATTTCCTCCTCCCCTCTCCTTGGTCTTCCCTGAGAAAGGTTTGTATTTCTGATCACTCTGTCAGCTCCTAATTGCAAGACATCCCCATTTCTCACCTTCCTCTTCACACAGCACAGCGATGCGAAACTCAAGTGTCCCCATCATGCTTTACAGCGACAGGAAAAGTGACAGTCTCAAAGTAGCAGGACATTGCTACTCAAAAGGCAGCTGCTGCCAGGTAGTGTTTGACAGTGTACAGGCCAACATCTGCAATTCATACACTGATTCCCACTTGCTACTGCTAATAAGGGGCAGGTTAGATGTAGAGCAGCATTAATTAGTTATGAATTGAAATTGATTACCATAATAATGAAAGGATGCATGAATATGAAGTTTGTTTCTTTTGCAGTGGTATTTATGAAAGATAGATTATTCAGGTAATTTGTATTAACTTTTTACCAACACACCCAGGAGGGATTCAGAATACAGTACAAGGAAACAGCTACTTGGAGGCACTAATTATCAGCCCACATCAAACCTAATGCTTCCAGGAGGACAGAAACACCTCCAAGAATCAAATGTCATAGAGCAAAAAGTAGATAATACCATATATTGTGTCTGTTAGGCATGTGCTCAGCATCGCCTGCTTTGACCCTCCTTCATTGATTTAAAGTCCATCTGTGGTTTTGGGAGGTGAATTTGCAGGGCAGCTGGCTGAGCATGCTGCCTTTGGGCATCGCTGCTGATAGGGCAGCAGGATACAAGTTCCAGCTCAACAAGACCCTGGGTGCAGCCCATCTCACACTGAAATCTGTGCTGGAGCACTGGTAGCCAGCAGCAACCACACTTCACAAAGCCCCCTCTCTAATTGTGTCTCTATAGATATCTATAGATCAGAGAAATAGCTCACAAAATCATCAGCCACAAAACCCAGCACATAGCACTGCACAAAAAGACATTCTATGCCTGGGGGGACAGACCACATTACCCACATCTCTGGTTAGTTTAAGATAAAAGAAATTCTTTGGAAGCTGGTCAGTGGGAGGATTTTTGTAAGTTAGTTTAACACTTCCAATCTCCATGACTGGCTGGAAAGCAGCAGTTTTAACTGCAACATACTGAGCTCACCCATCATCCACTTAAATGGGCTGTCGGTAACACCGAAATGTGCAGCACCTTTTTACACTGCATGGAAGTGAGTGGCAGCAGTGGCAGAAATGATGAGTCCATCATGTCATTCAGTGGCAAATAATACAGCAGGACCCTAACAAACACCTTAGCAGTCCCTGCCACTGTCTGAGCCTGACAGCACACCACTGCTGCAGCACTGTGCATCCTACACCTAAAGCCAAAACCCAACACAGCAGCTGTGTGCTGCCCACAGACAAGACATGACAATGATTAATCTGGGAAGCTGAAGTTATGATAACAACAGAAATTGGACTTTGAAATGAAACCTCTTGAAATAAGGCCACTTTTGTGGGTAGACCAGACTCACTGTTGAGACAAGGTTAACAACATTGACTGAACACAGAGGAGAGGCCAGCAAGCACAGGAAAGAAACGGTTACAGGTGCCTGAACCTGTACTCACATCTAAAACACTCAAAAAAAAGAAAACCCCAAACATAACAGTATTTACTTTACACTGGGAATCCACTGGAACCAAGTCACAACCTCCTGCTAAACACCTTACACTAGATGCCATGCCTGGCAGTGTTCAAGGGCAGGCTAGACGGGGCTTGGAGCAAGCTGCTGTAGTGGAAGGTGTTCCTGCCCATGGCAGGGGTTGGAGCTGGATGAACTTTAAGGTCCCTTCCAACACAAACCATGCATTATGATGCTATGATCCCTTCAGCATGATAATAAAACATGCATGCCATGAGCCAGAAACCTTGGTACTGGCAAACACAACAGTTGCTCATGACAAAGAAACAGGGTATGAGATCTGCAATACGTTCTTTAAACATGCTTTAAATACAAAGCTCTAGCTTGTTTGGTTCAGCAGGCAATTTATGGGCCAGCTAACCTCCTTCCTAGAACATCCACTTTATCTGATGGGGGAACAAGCTTAGTGTTTTACAGTGGTAAAAGGAATAGTTTTAACTAAGGACAAAAAGAGGGAAAAGAGGTTTTAATCTGTGCTAATCAGACGAGGAGCAATCATAGAATGCTAGATTTGGTGTTGGAAGGGATCTTAAAGCTCATCCAGCTCCAACCTCCTGCCACGGGCAGGGACACCTTCCACTAGAGCAGCTTGCTCCAAGCCCCTGTGTCCAACCTGGCCTTGAACACT
>JASSUY010030191.1:0-30965 GCA_032466535.1 Forpus xanthops
CCCTTCCCGAGGAACGGAGCGCGGCGCAGCCCCGCCGCCGGGCCGCCCCTGCCCCGGCCCCGTCCCCGCTCGGTACTCACTTGGGCGACCATCCCCTCCATTTCACCAGGTACTCGACTCTGCCCTGCGGAGCGCGGGAGGCAAAGACACGGCGTCAGCTGGACCCACCGCCCGCCCGGTCACCCCCCGCCACCCTCCGCCCCTCACCTTTCGGATCCGCTTCTTCTCGATGCTCTCCACCGCAAAGACGTGCTCCCCCACCGCCGGCAGCTCCATGCTGCACCCGGGAGGGGCCGGGCCGGGGGTCCGCGGCCGCGGCTGCAGCCGAGCTGAGCTCCGGCTCCCGGCGGCTCCCGGCCCCTCACCGGCCGAGGCCCGGCCCGCAGCAGCCGCGCGGGGACGCCGCGCCTCAAGGAGACTCCCACCACGGCCGCAGCCATCTTGGCGTTGCGCAGTTCCGAAGCGGAAGGAACCCTCAGTCCTCATAGAGGGCAAGAAGGGGCCGGGCGCTGCCCGCCGCCATCTTAGGAGTGGCGGCGGCCTGAGGGGAGGCGCCATGTTGAGTGTGGCGCGCCCTGAGGTACGAGGCGGGACGACGGGGCCAAGATTCCCGGATTCCGCCTTTTTTTTTTTTGGAAGTAGGAAAACAGTGCGTCCTTCCATTCATTCCCACCCTCATTCTGTTTGCAGGGGAGGCTACTAAACCCTCCCACCTACCCCAACGCCATGCAGAGGGCGAAATGGCAGGGAAAATCGCATCCCTTTGCCTCACCATCCCTGAGGGCTTCCTTCCCTTCCCCTTGTTGCAAGTAGCAAAAGAAATAGAAATTTAGAAGTAGTTTTGCTAAGGTTTGGGCCAGTCAAGTAGGCCAGAAAAACAGGCCTTGGAACTGTCTTGGGAAGCTAGCAAGGAATGTGTTGAGAAGTGAAAAACGGCAACCAAGGGGGAATGAGTCAAACACTTAAAACACAAAGGGGAGTTAAACTGTCCTTGAAGATAAGGATTGAAACATTACACAGGAAAAGGGGGAGTTAAACTGTCTTTAAAGATAAGGGTTGAAACCTTACACATGTAAAGGGCAGATGTGGGCTGCACGTGGGGGGGGGGTCTGCACGTAGGCCTCATTGTAAAAGGGTATAAAAACCGAACCAAAACGAGGGTCTTTGGAACCCTGACTTTGGACGCTAGTCCTCAGGCTTCCCGGGCCCTGAATAAAGCACCGCATAAACTGGCACTCTGTTGGTTTGTTGGCTTGTGTTTCGACTACAGGCAGCACCCTTACGGTTATCCCATGCTATTCTTTAACTTCACGCTTCTTTCCTCACAGCAAATTCATTTATTAACTGGATTGCAAGCAACACACGCTGAAAAAGCCATTAGGGGTGGAAGAAGGAGCAGGAGGAGGCATGGCTATGGCGTTACGTGCCACCATTTGAAGGCAAAGGGCCGGCGCTGGACGTTGGTGCCGCAGCGCACCTCCCCGAGCCTGCCATGGTAGGAGGACACATCCTCGAGGAAGCGGCAGCGCAGCCCCAGCGGCTCCAGGAGGCAGCGAGTTTGTCGTTCCAGGCAGCATTCACCCCCCATTATGGGGCCGAAGGGTTTGGGGATGCCCAGGTCCTTGGCCAGGACGATCATGGTGACCTGTGGGGTGACACAAGAGGGGCACCAGTGGCGCTGGGGCTGATGGAGCTGAAAGGAAGATGTTCGTCACCCTCCTCCATCAGCCTCACCCCAAAATGGGGCATCAAAAGCACGCTTTGCAGCCACTTTCCCCCAGGATTCTAAATCCAGTGTTGTTTCCCACTTTTTATCATTGAACTCACACCATGCCTTGTGATTTCCTCTCTTTTTGGCTCAAAACTAGACAGTTTAACCTCACCACAAGCAGATTCGGACTCATCTGAGCCTGGCTGAGGATATTTTCTTCTTCCAGGCAGGTGTTAATATTGTGCTTTTTTTGGGACAAATTGGGGATTCATCCTGACTGAAAAGCTGGGTTTTGGGATGACCCCAAGAGCAGCGACCCCCCCTCACCATGTTGGGGAAGTACGGCACGGCTTTGCCCTGCTTGTCAAGCTTGAAGAGGGCCGGCAGGTCGATGATGTCCTCTTCCATCAGCCCCAACTCCTTCTTGAGGACATCCCTGTTCCAGTCGATGCAGCGCTGGAGGGGATGGCGAACAGGAGATTGGAGGGGGTGACACAGGTATATATGATCCCCAAAGCATCTTACACAAGTGGAGAGCCAGAATTCAACACCTCCCTTCAGGGTTTGCACTCCCTTTGGGGCACTTACTGGAAGGAATAGCAATTCGTACCAGAAATACCATTTCTTACCTGGACATACTGGTTCTGCTGCATCAGAATGTTGTTGGAAAGGACCTTGTTAATGGTGACTCGTTTTGTGTCTGTCCCTGAGTACCCTGCAAAGGCAAACTCCCTTAAAATGAAGTGGTGGTAGCAGAATCCTGGCTTGAGATGGGGAACAGAGATGGAAAAAGTCCCCCAAATCCCTCTTTCCTGAGCTTGGGGTCACAGTTCTTATTTTTTTTTGGGGAACTGGGTGGGAAGAAAACCTTTGCCTGTTGGAAAGTGCATTGGAAAGTTCCTGTCATCCCACAGGAATTATTATCTGCTAAAATTCTCCATTCAGCTCTATTTGGAGCTGCCACGTCGGCAGAGGTGCTCTTTGTTTAGGGATGGCAGTGACCCAGAGGGACCCATGGAGATATGGAGACCTTCTCCCCACACCACTGCAGGTGGATGATGTTCAAAACCACAGTTAAAGGATGCTCAAACTGGCAACCAAAATGTCATTGCTGCAGGGAGGGAAGGACAAGTGACAATGGGATTGCTCGTCCAGCTCCGTGCTGGCATTTACAGATGCTCCATCCCACCAAGCAAGCATCCCCTTCATGCAGAGGGTTTTATCCCTCCCATCCCACTCACTTTCCCAAAATAGGGCTTGAGGAGGCTGGGAATGGTGGGCAGGCATCCTGCTTGCCAGCGCTGAAGGACAATGGGGTGGGAAAAGGTCCCCTTGTCCCCCAGTACTTGCAGTCAGACAGGCGCTGCCGCCCTCGGCCTGGCTGCTCTGTAGGGAGGCTCCGGCTGTCTCAGTTGGCACCAAAGCTCGTCCAAAGCCACACATTGTCCCCTTGCCTTTAAACATGGTGGCTTCACCCTGGCCTTCCTTCTGCTTCTCCCGAAAGAGCTTATAGCATGCTGCAGGGCTGGCCATCAGCATCCGGAACCGCTGGGGTGGAGGAGAGAAAGGAGGGAGAGCAGTCACCAAAACTGGCTTCACTTGGGGGACCTCAGGGGCTTATTTCTGCAAGGAACCTGAGCTCAAACACTTAAAATCAGGTGTCTCTGATGTGTCTTTTCAGTGTCTTTTTTAATGCATGGTGAGGGGATATATCAGAATGAGGTTCACTGATTTATGCTGTTGGCAAATATGGACCAGATCACATCCTCAGGGGTTAAACTGCGGCAGGGAGGGAAACTGCAGCCTGGCTGCAGCTTGCTCCAATCCTGTCTACCTCAAGTGGGGTTTATAAACACCCTCAGTGGATTTGGTGGAGGCTTGGGTGAGCAGAGGTTGAGAATGAGGAGTGCTGCTGCTGCTAAGCTGGGTTTTGTGTCTTTTTTCTGGCATTGCAATTCGGGGAGGAGGATGTAACAAATGACTAATCAGGCTCTGACTTCCTCAGAAGAAGCCAACAATCATTATTAAGCTAATCCCATAGGGATTATGGATTTGTAGGGTCTGAGCTCCATGTGTGAACTGACTTGCTTCGTACTGGTGGAAATGGTCTCCTTAGTGGAGCTCCAGAAACTGCTTGCTGCAGTCTTAATGGCATCTCATATGGGCGCTTTAGTACAGCCCTGGGAAGGGCTAAAACCTTGCATGGGAGGTTTGGGGGTGAATGGGTGTATAAATATTCCTTTTCTGAACCATCTAGGTCAAGGTGATTTTTTTTCCCCAGGTGGAAAATTCTTGTATCAGAAACACTAAATCCAGTGACAAAGAAAAGAGCTTCTGGGAACAGTTGGGAGGTGCTGAGCAGCTGAGAGCCCTGGCCAGCCTATGTGGATCCTGAGCTTTAAACTTCTTGGACTGCCTCTGCAGGTGCCTTTTTCTCCTCTTTGTGTTGATTATTACCTCAGCAAGTTCCCTTTTATGTTCAGAATCCTCAGTTTTGGGGACAGGACTGAGCCCCCAGGCAAATATTGGCTGGGTCTGTCAAAGGACTATGCTTTGGGGTTTTGCTTAGAGGTATCCCAATGGGATTAGTAGAGAGTGGCATGGGGGTTTGGCATACCTTTTTGTCAGGGGTGGGCACAAAGGTGACGAACTCATCGACATGGCCCACAGCCAACCAGTCTGAGTAGAGCTCCACGGGAGCCTGCACTTGCTGGGCACAGAGGAAATCCCGCACTACTCTGGTCATTCTCCTCCCTGCGGAGCTGGAGGGGAAATACCCCCAAGAGAAAGGGATAAGAGGAATAAATACAAATGCATCAATATGTATGTACATATAAATCACTGCCGAGGTGGAGAGAAAGGAATGTGCAATATGATAGCAGAGACTGAGCACTGGTGATGGGTACACCCATCCCATAGAGAACCACATTTGTAGCTCATCAGGGAATGGCTAATTCAGCTCATTAACATGATTTTGAGGATGTTTAGGGGGTACCTGTGGTTCCTTTGCTCCCAAATAGTTTCCCAGCTCTTACGTGGGGAAGCTGCTGCCGATGAGGATCCTTCCCAGGGGATACTCCTTCCCTGCCACAGTCACAGGTGGGCTGACCTCCAGATTGCCAAAGGAGTCGAGGCTGGTGATGGCTTCAAAGAGGGGCTCTCTGCTCACATAGCCAAAGTCAGGGCCCTGCAGGAAGAGAAATCACTGTGGGCTTTGCCCTGGGTCTCCCCTGTCTCCATGTCTTTAGGTTTTTCCTTCCTGCTAGGCTCAGACCTACTCCAGTGAGAAGCCTGTCTATGGATGCGGAAAGGCATGAAAATGTGAGAGACAAGGCAAAGGACAGGGGAAAGGCAAGAGGATTGTCAGTGATAAGTGGCAAATGCCAGGGGCAGAACTGGGACAGATCTCTGCTGTCCCAAAGCCAATGTTTTAAGTGTCTGCATTAAGCTAATTGGGTGCAGGTGTAGCCCCGAAGCTGAGTTTCTGGGTGGCTTTTGTTGAGAGAGAAGAACTTCAGCCCTGCAGGGGAAATCCACCCCAGGCATCAGGGCTGCACTTCACTTAAATCCTACTTAAGCCCTGATTTTCAGCACTTAATATATCTGGAGTTTAAGGTGTTGTGCATGCAGGGGTAATGAACCCTTGTTGTGATGTGGCTGGAATGCCCAAGGGCAGACTGCAATGCTAAAAACAGGGTGAAAATGACAGTGGTGGGACAAAAATCCTGCCTTGAACCTGTCCTTGAACTCTGAATCAAGTCAGTATGGGCTTGGAGCTCATGGCAGCCTTGGGGTGAGATCAGGTATCTCTGCTGGGTTTGCATTAAGTCCTAATCACTTGCCAGTGTTAAGTTTCTGTGGGGGTAAAGCAGATATGTAGGTCCCCAAAAATGAGCAGAGAGCTGAGGGTGATCTAGAAGTTGCTTTTTGTTATTCAAATGTATTTGAGAAGCTGGGATTGGGAAAGTGCACCAGAATCACCTTTCCCCAAGGCTTCCTATGCATTTTTGGGGTGCATGGTTGAGGATTAAATCCTTTCCCTGGGTGCTGTGGGAGGGACTGAGCATGAAACACAAGCTCTGAGTTTATATCAGTGTAATAAACCATAGAGCTGGTATGGTTTCAACTGTCAAGGTCCTGGTTCATCCCAGGTTTGTGGGTCACATCCAAGTCCTATCAGTTCCAGATTGATTCTGAGGGGCTAATTCCCTCTTGTCTCCTTTTCCCTGGCACAGGGTCCCACAGGCTTTGAGCTTGGCTGAGGTTAGGACAGGACCAATATGTGTCATGTTTAGCTAAATATTCCTAGCTGGAAAATGAGATGGGAAAGAGAAGAGTGGGGATTAGAGAAGACTTCAGAGCAGCAATTAGAGTATGAAGTTTTAGCAGCTCCAGAGGCTGAAATTGCTTCCTAAATATGAAGCAAAGCAATTCCTAATGAGGATGGATAGGAGTGGATCAGTGTGCTATTCCCATCCTGCCAAATGTGTATACTCATTTCAGGGATATGAAATTATGTATTTCAATGCTTTGGAAAGCTCTTCACCTTCCCCAAAGTGGTGTGCAGCACAAAGCGAGCTGCCCTTTTCTCCCCTTACTGCTGGGGCCTGGCTGGGTCTATGTGGCAGCAATCTGAGGATGCTCTGCCCTTTCTGCGTGGTGGTATCCCAAAGAGATCATTCAGTCCATCTTTTTTTCCCTGCTTGTCTTTCCTGGGCTCTCCTTGAATGCTCACTGCTTTCCCAGGCAGCTTGCTTTGCACACTCTGCCTGTGGCTGGCCCTTTGCCTTGGCAAAGCAGCCCCACAGGGATGTTTTTGGCAGCTGCATGCATCTTGTTCTCTTTCAAGGAAGTAAATTGATCCTTCTCATATTTTCCTTTCCTCTCCTGCTTGGGAGCTGCTGCATATTCACAGGCATAGAGGAGGAAAGGAAAAACCAGTCCATTGCTGGGATACTTAGGGTGAAGAAATCCACTCTTTTCCTGGGGCTTGGCAGGAATCTTTCATTCCCAGAGGCATGAGAACCTCCTTTTCCCTCTCATCCAGCACCTTCTGATTAAAAGGCTTTCCATATGGGCCGAGGATTAGGCTCTGATCTTGGTTCGAGGGGTTGAAACTGTTGGCATCTTCCCAGCTGGAAGCGAATGTGGTGGTATCTCCGTGCACAGGTGTTAAACTCTCATGTTTCAAGCAAATTCATTGTAGGCCCTCCAAGGAGCCAAGTTCAAGTAGGGTTTTAGGAATGGTGGAATAGGCTCAGCTGCTGCACAGGGAATAAAAGCAACTGTCCTGCTCTTACCAGTAGATCCTTGATGGGGTATCGCTCCAGCCCTCCATCTCGGGGGGAGTCCAGCACCACTGGGAAGCTTTTGTGGGGAGCATGGGTGTAGCCAAACTCAATCTCATCCTAAAAAAAGGGAGAAAAACCTGCGTGGAGCACATTGGCAGGGTGGGAAACCTTCGTCCCCACTCTTGTGCCCACTTACCTGCATCCAGCGGTCCCCACGGTTGATGTAGCCAAAGCAAACCTTCAGCTCACAGCCAGCCTTGTTCACCAGGTTTTTTATCTCCTTGATGAAGAGGTAGTTGTCCTTCATGCTGGGAAAGTGGATGGCAGGAAGGATGGGGATGAAGCTGCCTTTTCTCCTGCCCATCGCCTCCCCACTTTTCCCTTGGCCTCTACCTGCAGACAAAGACGTTCACCGGTGCCAAAGTATTGGGGGTCATGATCCACGGTGCTACCCTGAACATGACTGTGTCAGTGAAGATTGGTGCATGAGGGATACCCTGGGGGAGGTAAGCAGAAATTGGGGAGCTTTCACACCCTGTTTACCACTGTTCTCCCCAAATAATCCCTGAGGTCATTTTTTGGGTAAATTAATGGGGACCATTCTCCATTCAATCTCCATCCCCTTCTCCATGCCCCTGTTGCAGCCTCCCACCTTCACCCCTTCCCTGGAGCCCCCAGACCTCAGCCAGCGTCTCCAGGAGGCTGACGTGGATGGAGACCAGCCCAGAAAAGGTGTCATCAGGAAAGCGGAGGCCTTCGACAAAGAAGTCGAGCTCAGCAGCCCCACCAGTGTACTGAACCATGTGGTAGAGCTTCCTGCGGCCCAGCACCTGCACGTACCGCTGCCCAAAGAAGGGGTCTGCAAGAGGAGAAAGGGGATGGTGGCAACCTCCAATGTTTCTGTGGTGGTTCCAAGTGTGTACAAGGAGGTACCATGATCCCTCTGTGATGGAGCTTCTCTGCCTCTATGGGTGGATACAAAGTCAACTGGAAGAAGCGCCTTAAAACCTCAAGGGGCTTTCGTTAGGCAGTCATGCACCAGAAACGTGAGGAAAAAGTGTCTCAGCCTTTCCTTGGATGGAGCTGGGAAGATGTTTTCATGGGGTTTCTGCTGTTTCAGCCCCCACTGACAATGCCACCACCCCTCTTGCTGAAGGACTACCTCTGCATGGAGGGAAAGGACCCATGTATCAGGGCTGGATGAGGGCTTTTGGTCACTGTGCCTACAACAAGGAGCAAGGAGGGGGAATTGTTATAGAGTGTGTTGAAATCATAATAAACCATCTGGCATCAGGACATACAGCTTTTTCTGCTACTCCTGTGCTGGATGAGTTTGATAAATGGCTTTATGGCTCTGGGCCTCTGCTTGTTCATCTCCAGTTTTCCATTTGATTGAGAAGAGAATATTCAGCACTGGAGAAAACTGGAAAAGGGATGCAGAGGCCTTCAGAAGTGCCATTTGGAGAGCATGGAGAGGACAAGGGCAGAGATGTAAAACAAAGAGCTTGCAGGAATCTCAAAAGCACCACAAGCAAGGAAGAAGGGGCAGAGGAGGTGAGGAAGGACTTACTCTGCACATAAAAGACCCCAACTGTATCAGCTTCGGAGACAGGAATATAGAGAATGATTTCATACCCCCGGGGCAGGCGCTGGGGCCCTTCAGTCCTCAACACCATCCGAGACATGTCCAGCAAATCTGGGTGCAAAGAAGAGGAACCTGGGTGATGGCTGGTTTGCACCCTCCCTCCCGGGGTTTGCATCTCCTCTACCAAGCTCTTCTCTTGCTACCAGCCTTTGCAAGCTGGAACAAGCAGCTTCTAACAAAGCCTGGGGCTTGTGCTTTGAAACAAATGCCCCTGTCCCTCCCCTCACAGCCCTGGCACAGCCAGTCCTTGGCCTCAAAAAGGTGACAGGCACTGGCTCTGTGTGGTTGGAGTTTTCCAGGAGCCTGGGTGTATTCCTGCCTCATTCCCTGCCCCAAGTTCCTTTCACCCATGTGAAGCATCCCTAGGCTGAGCTCTGCTGTCAGTGGCACCTCTGCTGCGTTTCTGGCTGGGTTTCGTGCCCTGCTTGACCGCAGTTAGTTTGCATGGCATTAAACAAGGAGAATTCCCATGTGGGAAGCTTACTCAGCAGCTTGGTGGAGGGCAGTTCGTGGACAATTGGTTCCCAAGATTTCGCCTCCAAAAGGGTTCAAGAAGGGGAATAACAGCAATTTTTGCTTACTATGAGATCTTCTTCATATATATATGTATGTATATAGAACGTTTGTATGTTACCTTCTCTGCTGAACACCCTTTCGTCATCGAAGTCTGATGCCACAGTGAAGGGGTTCTCCTTGTCGCAGCTGACGAGCAGGATGGCCCCATGGCCCTCAGGACCCCAGCTCCAGCTTGCCTGAAACACCCCACTGGGCCTTAGTGAGCTCAGGCTCTGCAAGCCCATGGACTTCCCATGCAGCGCAAGAGGTTGAGTTACCTTGTTGGGGCTGTTCTTCTCCACCACGCCATCCCGATCTGCGTCGACATCCAGAGAGATCCCTGCATGGAGAGACCTCACCCTCATCCCAGGGTACATCAAGGTTGGGTGGGTACAAGAGCTCCCGAAATCCAGTAAACTTTGGTCCATCTCTACCCCCACATCACAGCACCTTCCTCCAAGGGATCAAGGGGATGAAGGTGGATTGCTTCACAGAAGCCTTCGTACTCACCAATGCCAGTGAGGAAGACCCCAGCTTGGTTGATGGGCTGCCCTCCCTCTGCGTAAAAGCTGACAGTTACCTGCAAACCCCCAAATCCCTGGTTGGGGAAGGAAGTTCTCCCTCTGTGCAGATCCCACACCCCAACACCCCACTTCTCACCTTGTTATCATTGACCTCAGTGCTGGCCCGGCTCATGCTGAACCTCAGCACCGTGCCCTTGTCCAGTGGCCACCGCGTCCCACTGCCAGGGGCTGGCCCGACCTCTGCTGGTCTCTGGCATCTCACCTCCACGCTCACCCCCTCTGTGTGCTTCACACTGAAGGAAACTGCCCCGGCTGGGGCCGCCCTGCCAAAATCACTCTGGTTCTTAGTACTTTGCACCAAAATCACCTGGTTCTCACTGCAATTAATTCCACTGCCCAGAAGACAGCCAAGACGGGGCACGCTGGCGTCACTACACTCCCCGCTGGCACCTTCCTGCCCCTTCTCCCTGCCTGGGAATGCTTCAAGTGTCTGTATTCTTTTGCTTTTTAGGACAGAACATACTATTTTAACAAAATGAGGCTATTTTGTAGTCATGGATGCAGATTACAATCTATAATAACCCCAGCCCAAAGCAGTCAGAGCTGCTGGAACTGACCTTAGGTTTGTACCTCAGTGGAGAAATCCATGTTTATTTTCCATCTGAGGCAAACCCAGGATTTAACAGCTCATCCTAACAGTGGGACAACCCAGCTGGGACTTCACCATGGGAAACTCTAATTGTGAGGTGATTTTGGTCAACCCTGAAGCAGGACTTGCACCACTCCCAGTCCAATATGCCCTTGCTCTGCATCCCTTTACCCTCTCCCGACTCCTTTTTCATAATGTTGCCATCTTTCCAGGATTGTTATTTGCAGCTCATGAGGTGCAGGCTCCCTTTGATCCCAACACCCAAGGGCTCACACTGTATCACTGTTACAGCATCATTTATTGGGTTTCTGAATGCCAATAGCACACACACACACACACCCCCCTCCCGCCTGTGCTGGGAGTGGGGAGAGGAAATCTGAGTGCTCCTTTGCTGCCTGGGTGTTTCTGAAGTTGTTAAATTACATTTAATTATGCATGGAAAAACTGGTTTGGTTTCCTTGTTTCTGGGTTTTGGGAATCCCACTGGGAGGAGATTTTACCTGGAGAGGTGCCAGATGAGTTGTAACTGTGCTGCTTGGCTTGAATATTGAAGGTAAGCTTTGCAAAAGCAGCAAAGACCAAAATCAACCATGAAATTAGCTTTTAAACTGTTTCATTTGGAGAGGAGGAAATATATCTGGAGATAGAGGGTTTGGTTTGGTTTGGTTTGGTTTGGTTTGGTTTAGTTTAGTTTAGTTTAGGGGAGCAGGCTTGGTGGTGTGGGGATGCTGCTTGGTCACTAACTACATCTTATTTCCCTCCCCTCTCCCAGCTGCATCTCCTCCTCTGCAGCCCATCCCTGTGGCTCCTGCTCCAGCAGCTTTCCATGATGACACTGGATCAGTTGACCACAAATGGCTCAAACCCATCACCATCAGATAAGTACCACATCATGCAAATGCTGATACTTGAAGATTTCCTGGGTTTTGTCCAGCTTTACAAAGCCCAGGGAGGATTTTGCCCCCAAAATACATTAAATCACAGTGTTGGGGCTGTTGAGTTTGGGGAAGCAGAAGGAAAAATGAGGAGGGGGGATTTGCAGAGGGATAAATGGGGAGTGAAGGCAGGCAGGAAGGTGGGGTGTAGAGATGGAGGAGCACAGGGGGTGTTGGGATGTCCCACTCACCCATAGACATCAGCTGAGATGCAGGTGCCCAGCACACACAGGGCCTCGATACGGTTCCCGTGCTGCAGCCGGAGCGTGCGGTCCCCTGGCATCTCCTGTGCAGCTGCCCAGACACCCCAGCGATGGGCACACGCACCCTTCCCCACCCGCTCTATGTGGCACTGAGTCCCCCAACAGCACGCAGCTGCTTCTCCTTCCCCCCGGCAACGCCTCCCTCCTCCTCCTCAAGTGACCCCAGAGCAAATCAAGCTGCTTTGAGAGCTTGCAGAGTTTGGGATGACAACTGCAGCCCCCACTGTGCTCCGAAGGGAGGAATCAGTTGGATTGGATCCTCTAAAGCCCCATGAAAATGATCTCCAAGGGGAGGGAAAGGATGGAGGGGGAGATCAGCCAAGCACAACCAGCTCCCAGTTCTATGCAAGGAGCTCCCCTAGCTGTACCCAGCTCCCCTCCAGCATCTCCCTGACCCCAAGCAGGGACAAGCAGCCCAACATGGAAGTGATTTTGCCATGCTTTGGCTGGTGTTTGCACCTATGGGTTATCCATTCTTTGTATACACTTTAGGGAAAAGCTCTGTCTGCTCTTGGGAAGAAAGAAATACAATTTTCCAGCCCTTAGGCTAGAGCAGGACTCTCCTTTTGATTTTTTCCCTGCTTATTTGCAAAGGGAAGCTAGGAAGCGCTTGTTGAGGAGGGGAAATCAGAGGTGGTTTTCCACACGTCAGGAACAATTGCTGCCCACGCAGGCCTTTACATTATATATTAACATCAAGCTAAATATTCATTTTAAACCCCAAACTTCTGCCCCAGATTTGGAAAGCCACAAGCAATTAGTGAGGAGCAGAAATGTTCAGGTTGATGTTCCCTATTTATATCCCTTTTGGGCTTCTCTTCCCTCTTCCTTTTAGTGCTCTCTTTCCTCTGTGGCTGGTGTGCAGGGAAGAAACTCAAACCCCTTTTCCCATCTGAAGATCCTATTTCATTGGGTTAGATTGGTTTAGGAGGGTGTTTGCCATGACCTGAGCAAATGCGTATGAAGACTGCGTTTACTATGCACAAAAAGACACAGTTTTGCTGGGTTTCTGCATGTCAAAATGGGGTTTTGGGCAGCGTGTGTGGGGAGTTATTCAAGGCTATAGATGTTCTCCTTGAGGAATAGAAGAAGATAGAAACTAGTTTTCTGTGCCTTTCATGGAACACCATGGTCAGAGCAGAACCACTGCTGTGTATCTGCTTTAGACACCATGATCTAGCTGGAAAATATTCCTTCTTTTGAGAAGCTTCATGATTTACCTAGTTACTGCCTATTTAAACCACCGGTAGTAAAATACACTGGTGAAAGAGGAACCAGGAAGAGAAATCATTTAAACAGAGAAAGAACCAAATGAAACCAAACTCACATCATGTTTGCACCAGCAGGCTCTGTTTCCAGCACTCAATGAGCCTTATTTTCCCTCTTTTCACACCAAAGCAGAGATAGCAGCTGGCATTGCATGGGCTGGGGTGGTCTCACCTCCCTGTGTTCTCTTGGGACCTGTGGGCTGGGAAATAAAGGTGTATGCCTATCAACTGGGGAGAAAATGAGCAAAAAGCAGCTTCTCTTTTGACCATTTTCACTTCCTGATTCCTCTGGTTTAGTCTTTCAGTTATCAGCGAGGAAAACACATGGTATTGAAATCCTCCTTTCCTTCAGAACCAATCCCAAATCCTTTCTATCTTGTAGAGAGACCCCAAGGTCACTATGACTTCTAAACCAACATGACAGTTTTTCTTTTTTTTTATGCATGCCTTATATAAGTGGATTTATATCCCCATGGTCTGGCTGATGTTATGGTGCTGGAACGGGTAAAAGCATTTGCCAGGTAGAAGAAAACCTGTGGAGCAAATGTTATCTGCTGGCAAAATGTGATTGAAACTGTAAAGGCTCTGGGGATTTTTGGGTGGTCCTGAGGTGTTTTGGGTGGCCCTGACTTCCCAAAGGGAGCAGCCAGGCTTGAGCTCACCTTCACCTCCTTGGGAGCACACAGTGAAGCAAAGAAGAGGGGAATGCCCTGTTTTGGGTCAAAACTGAAGGACTGCTGCTGGGCTGTGTGGGGAAGGAGCTGCCAGAGCCAATTTCCTCTCCACTGCACCAGTCCTTGTGTTCGAGGCATTAGTGTGGAAGAACAATGAGGTCTTTGCAAGCTTCCTGGGTTTTTTGGAAACCAGATTTGTTCTTTGCAAGCCATGTGGAGTCTTTCAAAGCTTCTTGGGGTCTTTGCAAGCTTCTGGAGGTCTCTATGGAGCTGCTGCTGCTGAGCCAGCAGTGGGCAAGATACTAAATCCTTCTTGCAGAGGCTTCGGCAGAGCACCCACCCATTGCAATGTCTTCTGTGGGGAGGAAGGAGAGATGTAGCTGAGGTATCCTCTCCATCTGGTGTTGGGGACAAGTGCAAGGACCTGCCTGTCCCCATTGCAGTGACAGCCTGGGTGACTCCCCTGTGTGTTGCTAAATAAACCTTTGTTTATGCTGCAAGAATGTGATTTTCTTCAGGAGGCAGAAGTGCCTCATAGCAATTCAGATTCTGCCCCTTGCTATCAGGTAGGAGATCAGCCATGGTAAACCATCACAGGACGTGTATAGAGAGAGCTATATTTATACACACACACGTAGATGTCTGGAGGCTCGTGGTTTCATGGCTGGAGTCGATCTGGTCAGGGGAGTTCTCCCTTTTCAGATCTGGCAGCTGAGGAGCTGCTCTGCAGAAACTGCCGTATGCTCATGGATCTCTGCCTGCCCTCGTTTCATCCCAGCTCTGGAGGTTGCAAACAACCCCAGCAAGCTGCTTCCCAAGGGTTTTCATGTGCGCATCACCCAACATCTCCTTCCCGAGCAGGACCAAGCTTCATGCAGGTTTGAAGCTCCGTGGGTGCTTCTCTCCGTTGAGAGGTTTTGGTGTCGTTTTGTGGCTCCCTTCTTGCGGGCACGTGCCACATTGCAAAGAGTGGGAGGGAAATGTTCCCCCTACGGAGTCCTTTCAAGCTGACATTTCACGTTTAGGAGGTGCAAACAGGTGCCTGGCCCCATTGAGCCACAAGGCACTGCCCGTTCCTGCCCATTCCTGCCTATGTTGGCTTTGTTTTAGAGGCGAAACCAACCCACTGGTGAGGATGAAGAAGCTTAGGTGAAGCTGAGCCCATCCGTGGTTTTATTGCTGTCTATACAGGAGGCATTCAGCATGCCCCAGCGGGGCAGATATTTATAGGGCAGCACATTGAATGCAAAGCTGGGGGGAATGTGGGCAGGAAGAGCACACGTGAAAGAGCAGTTTTATGGGGTGTTTTGCTCTTGCATTGCTAGCTATGAAGTCTCACAGAAAGCAATCACCTTTATTTTGGGAAGAAGAAAGGATAAAGGGGGATTTGTGTTGCATTTAGTACTTTAAAAGCATTTTTTGCTGGTCCAAACTAATCTCCTGTCCCTCTTCCAAGTGGGATGGGGAATGCAGGTAGTTGGGAGGGGACTGCATTGGATGTTCCTGCTCTGGTGTTACAGCTACATGCCTAAAGCAAATAAACCCTCATGCAAACCCAAGCGGGACTTGATAACTGGTTTGATGCCTTGTTCTATTGCAAGTAATTAGGCTGACATGGCTCTTAAAAGTTCCTGCCTGCAATTACACATGCAGGGTAATAAATAAGGTTTAATTATCAGCTTAGGGAGACTATCAAACTTTCCTTGACAGAGTGGTGGTGCAGGATGAGTGAGGAAGAAACAATCCAAATGGGGTCTGGCCTATTAGTGGGGCTCCTGGGGAGCACTGGAGCATGAAGTTTTATTCCATTATGGTTACAGACAGACTGGAATTGGAGGCAAAAAGCTGAAATGTGCTCCCAAACTCAAGACTGACCAAGCTCACTCAATCTAATGGAGAGGAAGGATCCCATCTGTCATATACCAGGGATCTTCGTAGCAACTTTCTCAGGACAAGGTGTTATTAGGAAGAAACACTCAGCTCTGAATGGGCCAGATGATTTAAAATCATCATTCTGCCTGTGCACAGGCATGTCAGTGCTAATAGGTGGAGGAGGAAGAAGAGGTGAGTGTAGGTACCACCCAACAAAGATGAGGTGCTTTGGGCTGGAACGAGCATCCACAGTGACCGTGGTGGCTCCAAATGTGCCGTGACTAAACCTGCCGAAATAAAACCCCAAGCCTAAAATGAAGATGAGGTTTCAGTACTGTGTCTCCATCCGTTCTGGATGGGTGTGATCCTGTCTGGGTTTGGAGAAGCAGATGCTCCCAAACCCTCTGCTGAAGCCCTCATGCTTGCTGAGAGCCCGAAACCACCATCCTCCACCTCCCTCCAGATTACAGACCATACCAGCCTGACCCCGTGAGGATTAAGGTGTGTTCTCTGTCCAGCACAGGGCTCAAACCAGACAAGCAGGATACGATGCTAAAATCACAGCAGACGACAACCTCAGCACCATGCCCAGTCCAAACCAGTGTGACCAGCAGCCACGAGTGGGAAATGTGACTTGCAGCTCTCTTTGGTAGAGATGTTGCCGTGGCCAGACTCTTCCTCAGGGAATGCAAGTAGCTCCTCACCCACCATGCTGGCTCTGCTTCTCCCCAGAAGGGTCTTAGAGATGAAGCAGAGGCATGTGTGAAGGCGTTTATGGGTTTATGGGCTGTGTGAAGGCTTGTGGACCCCTAGTAGGGCTTGAGAACCAACAGAATTCCCAACTCGATGAACATCATCTATTTGGCTTGTGCTGGGTTTCAGGAAACAGGTTTTTGTCTTGATCTCAAGCAAGGAGAGGTTCTGGAGGGCCTGGAAATGCTACTTGTGTCCTCCACTGGAGCATCCTGGCAGGCTCCCAGTGTTATTAAAGCTGTTCTTGTGTTCGAGACACGGTGCTGAGTTTGTTTTCCTGCTGCAATTAAAGGTGGAAGGAGCCCTTTAATGTAGACGGGAGCTGTTTAAAGCAGGTGGTTTGATCTCACAGGGGGTGGCTGCTCCTCTGGCTGAGGACGTGCAGCTCGATGCAGTGGTGGGGACTGGCTCTTCTTGCTCCACTCAGCATGCTTTGACCTTTTCATCTTCAAGGGGTCCTGCTGCTCACAAAAGTGTGATTCTCCTGGCTCCAGCTCTCTTGGGCACATTGCATCACTGATGTGACCATGTCACTCCATGTCCTCCTTGCTATGAGGATGAACCTTGCAGTGATGGGATTGTTGGTGCATTCTCCATCCCTGTGTTGTCTTTTTCCTCCATCTTTGCTGCTACACCATCCCTGAGTTCAGTGAAGACCTCTTTCCTGGCTTCAGCAAGATTAATCTCACGTGGTTTCCTTCTTCACAGGCAGGAAAAGCCTCCTGGGATGGCCCGGAGAGAGATGCCTATCTTCTCTTCCAGCCATAGGGATGTTTCCCGTGGGAGCTTTGCTGCCTGCCCCAAAAACCCCAATACCCCTGAAACATGAGGTCCAAACAAAACACTGTGGACTTTTAATTTCCACTGAAAGCCTCTTGTGTTGTTGTTTGTTGTTTTCCCCTTCCCTACCTGCCAAATAACCAGTTTTCCCTGCACTCATTTCTGCCTGCGTGCTCTCAGGAGTTGTTATGGTGAGAAGGACCAACCTGAACAAACATTTCCTTTTGTTAGGCTTTATTCAGGCATTGCCCTAATGGGGTAACTGAGGCCGTGAGTCACCTGCAGAGAGGCCAGATGGAAAATTTGGGCTGTTTTAAAGAAAATGCTTTATATTAATGATAGCATGTATTGTAATAACCCTAAACAACCATGTTGCACTCCAGAAGGAGTGGAAATGTTTAATGCATTAAGCTTTGGAGTCCTTATATGGAGCTGTAAGGGAATAAAAAGGTGAGAATAAACCCCCATGCTGTCACTCATCCCATCCTGCCCCTCTGCTCTGTGTCTTCTCCCCAGAGCTGCCTGTCCCCTTCTCCTCCAGGGGCTGCCTTATCACCTCCATCTCCTTGAGTGGGGCTGCAGCTTGCTGGGTGGTGGAGGTGGAGACATCAGGGTCCCCTGCCTAAACCCCGTCATCGAGGGAAGGAGGAGTTAAATTCCCCTGCCTTTTAATCCAGTCCTGCTGGTTTACCTACCAAGCCAGACAGCAGCTTCCTTCACATGCGGCTGCAGTCCCCAGCACATCATGCCCCAACGTCATGTCATGCAGATGTCCACCAGCCATGCCACCTATGGCGTCTGCGTATTGGGTACCGAAGTCTTCCTTGACATGCGCCGGTAAGGCTTGGGATGGGGGGATCCCTGTGGTTTTCCATAGGGTTGATGGGTTTGCAGAGAACCCAATGGTGTTTTCCCTCTTTGTTTGGAGGAGAAATGGGTACTGAGGGAAAAATCAGTGCTCATTTTGAGCCTGCATTATGAGTTCATCCATGGATTTTGGGAGATCTCAGTGGTGTTCCTCCTCTTTGGAGGAGAAGTGGGTGCTAGGAGGAAAACTGGAGCTCATTTTGATCCCTCATCACAAATTCATCCAAGGATGAACTCAAGCTCATTTGGTGCTTAATGGATATATCCCACTGGATCTGGTTTAGGAGATGATGTCCCATGGGGAGCTGCACCCAAAGGAGGGATGTTGGCTCTGGCACACAGGAGGTGTCAAAACATAGCCGAGCCATGACGATTTGCAGACAAAAGCCCATGGCTAAGTGGGGTCTATTTCTGGCTTTGAAAACATTAGGCAAGAGCCATTCAAGATGAGCAACTTGGACAGAGCTAAAACGGGGTAAGGAATAAAATGTGTGGCTCAGGCAGAAATAATCTAGCAGCAGCTTTGCATGGGTGAGTTCACCAAAAGAGATTTTTCCAGCCTGAAATCTGGGGGTTGCTTTATTGGCCAGATAGGAGGCTATACTTACCCTGCTCTTACACTGTTATTATTTAATAAATCATATTTATAATGATAGAGACTACAGGACAAGCCAGTCGTCATCGCATCCGGGGCAATTACTGGGGTTGTTTGTTGGAGCTGGGCCAGGATGTGCTGCTGTCCCCCCAAAGAGCTTTGCATTGAGCTTTAGCTGCCTAAAACAGTGTTATATTTCCCCTCTAATGGATGTGAATATATAAAGCCTATTATTTGCAATTATTTCCCCTGGATTTGGACTTAGAGCAAGCTTAGGCCCATTTAAACATGGAACCTGAGCCCCAAAATGGGCTGATTTGGCTCCTTGGTATCAAATCTGAGCTTTGGTCCAAAAATCAGACAGAGGATGCTCTTTCAACTGAAAGAAATGGATCATTTTTTTCCTAGAGAGTAGTGACCAGGGGGAATTCAGTGGTGGATGGGTCAAGCTTTGACTGTAGTTTGGGCTGGTTTGGGGCATATCATGGTGCAGAGTGGGAATGTTGTGATGAGGTGTGAAGGCTCTAAAATCAGGGCAAATAGACCCAAATTGGAGAAATCTTGGCATGCAACAGCGTGCAGGTGGATTTATGACGTTGCATGATGTTCAATACAAGGGGTAATGAGCAAGATGACAGTTTAATCTCCCCTTACAAGCTACTGTAGGCATCAAGACTCCCATGTCAAGAGAGGCACCAGGAATAAATCTCTTGTGTGGGTGGTTTTTTGTTCTCACTGTTAAAATTTACCACCCTGTGTCTTTTTGCACGACTGGCTCCTGGTGGCAGACAGGTCAGAGCACTCATGCTCCTGTGACAGGGGTGCAGGTAGACAGCACTTCAAAGGCAAGAGATGTCATGCAGGTGGGTTGCAGGTTCTCCGTGCTTTGATTCAGGCTCCACTGCAGTTTGAGCATCTCTCAGGTCAGGGTATGGTCCTGCAATGCCCATTTCCCTGCACGGCTGACATAAAGTGTTATCCTGGCTCTTTGTTGGGGTTTTGAAATTCTGGGAGTTTTCTTGCTATTGTGGAGGGAGGTTGGATGCCCAAACTTCAGCAATTCACAATCTATGGCTTAACCACGGCCAGACGTGCCAAAGCTCCAGTGGGAGCTCTGCTTGCTCAACACCACCACAGAGATAATATATATAAAATCCAGACAACGTATTTCATCACCCAAAGATGGCTTGAGTCCTTTCCATCCAGTTAAAGCTGGATTTTAATTCCAGGCTCAAGGATTTGGCTCCACAGAGAACAGGAGGGACAACTTGGTCTCTAACCCCACACTGCTCTCTGTTTCAGATCTACCCCCAAAGGTGCCGCATCATTTGAAGTCCATGCCACCTCCGCGGTTACTGTCCACATCTTCCACAGCCCCATGACAAAACCTATGATTAACTCCAGATGGCCCCTGGATCCTGATATAGAGGTCGTAGTGACCATTGATGTCATCAGCAGGACTGTCAATGACAATAAGGTTAGTTGTTTTTCATGTACTAAAACTGAAAATGTAAATCAGGCTTCCTAGAAAACAAAGGAGGATTGTAGGAAGGCTCAAGAACTTCTGAGTAGTGCTTATTTTCAAGGGAAAACCCATGAATTTATGCAGAATTGTGTAATTGGTGTGTCCAAAAAAATGAAACTAAGAAAGAGAAGGAGATCACGTTTCAGGATTGCAAAAGCTGCTGTTAGAAACCCTGTGACAGACAGTGAAAAATGCTCCAACCTTGGCTTTTTCTGTGCCTGTTTTTGTGCTGAAGCAGGCAGAAATGGTTCAGCTGAACTATGATTAATGGAGAATGGCTTGGATGAGCCTTCCAAGAGCTTGTTGCATAGCATTGGTTGGTCAACCCAATGAGTGGAAAGACCTACTCAGCATGACAGGACATGGGACTTGGGTCATGATGTGGTGGTGTCTTCACAGGTTAAGATTTCGTACTATGGATGGGAAGACAATGAGCTTTCGGTGGCTTGGTTGTACCTCACCTGCGTAGGTAGGTATTACAGCAACGCTTGTTCAAACCCAGACACAATTTTGAATGCCAAGATCTAGATGGGTTCCTGGGATGGGAGTTAAGTGGGGGGCGCGGGCTGCCCATCTGTGATGTGCAATGAAGGGTTTGGGTGTTGACTGATGCTGACAAGCAAGAGGGAAATAATTAAAAAGCTATTATGCTGCCTTACATGGTGCAAAAGAGACAGAGGCTGGGCCATGTCCCCACCCAGTGCACACACCAAGCATCCTCCTCTGCTTGCCAACACCATTGCGTTAGCGGAAGAGGAGCCAAAGGAGACCATCTCCCCCAACTTTGGCTGATGTCCCCCTCCTCGAACTCTGTTCCAGTTAGAGGAGAGGAATAAGCACTAAAATTAAGTTATCTGACCTATTTTAGAAGTTTAGGATAGAGATGAATCATTCCCTTGAAATGCCTATTTTCCTCTGCTGACTACAAAGGGAGTCTAGACAACCAGTCTGGATACAGAGCCTTCCACTTGGATGGATTAATTACCCTAAACTTGGGATTTTCACATGGCAGATAGACCTGTGTCTTGAAGTCATGCATATGCCTCCCAAAATTGCACGTGAAGATGGTTTCCCACGTCCCATGACTCTTGCGCTCATCCAGAGCCACCGCTGTCTGCAGGGCTTCTGCCTGATAAATGTTCTTTGCTTGCTTAGGTGTTGAGCTACATTTCTTGGTTCTCTGTGTCCTTCTCTCTGTATCAAGGGTAAAGACAATCTCGGTTTCCATGCCTGTGTTTTCCACATGCCATAGAGCCCATTTGAAGGAATTTCTCTAGTAAGATAAGCTTAATACAGATTTAGGTAGGGTTTGGATGAGGTTGCTGCAGGTAAACCTCTGCTTTGTTGCAGCAAAGATAGAGATTTGGGGCAAGAAGAGCTCTTTAAGAAAAGTTCTTCTCAAACATTGCATCAAGCCTAATTTTGGTGCCCACTCACCCATGGTGAAAACACTGTCATGTCTTCACCATGTTCTGGGTTCATGAAGAACACTACAGTCAATATGAAATTGGTGAAAACACAAAATATGCCATGAACTCTGTATGTCCCTGCTGGTGAAACAAGATGGATGAACGTAGCTGGTGGCCAAAGGGGAAAAGCCATGAAAAAGCCATCAGGTTGGCTTCTCTATCAGCAATTGACTTTTCTGTCAGCATTTTGGACGCAGGTCTGGAGCAGATTGGGGGTGTGAAGGTGGGGTTACTGTTGCTAATGCCAAAGGTGAAGCAAAATGCCACTGACAGCTCATTCCCCTGCCAGTGGCTTCCTTCTCACTTGATATTTCAGATGTATCCCTGGACGTGGACTTGAACCGTAGTGGCAGAGTGAAGAGCAAAGGGAAGGATAAGGTAATGAGAAGCTTTGCTGTAAGCAACGTATGGAGGGTCAGTGCTGGGTGTATCCATTTGCAGTCTCTTTTCTAACAACCTCCAGGAGGCAGATGGACTTGGGTGGTGTCACTGGCGTCTGAATTAGGGCAAATAACCTCACAAATGCTCAACCTAAACATTGAGGAGGAAAAGATTCTTTTCTTACTCCATAATTTCCTATATTTCCAGTCCAGCCCTGGGGATCATGTAGGAGAGAACAGTCTGCTTTTTTCCTTTTCTTCTTCTTCCTTTTTGAACTTGAAACATGCCACTAAATGAGTCAGCTGCAACTTTAGCAGAGCTTTCTCCCTTTGGCAACAGATCTGCATCTTCCTCAGCACTTGCACCCAGGTAATTACCTGCAGCCCAGTCAGCACCAAATTGTACATCAGATGAGATGCATTTCTAGAAACAGCACAATGTCCATCTGAGACCTGGCAGGTACTTCCTGGCTTGTTAGAGGATAAGATCTGTTTGAAACAGTCTTTGCTGGCCCTACTTGAGTCTAAGATTAGCAACTTCAGTGGCTTGAAAACATCCCTGCTCTCTCCCCACCAGCCTTGTGGGTTGGCCTCCAAGTGTGGCTGCGGTGGTGGGGTTTTCCCATCACTGGTTGGGATGGGGGAAATCTAACTTCCATCCCCTTTGGGTGTTTCTCCTCCAGGACAAGTGGACGTGGGGTCCAAATGGGCAAGGTGCTGTGCTGCTGGTTAACTGCGACCGGGACAGCCCTGGTGCGGTGGGGATGGACAGTGGTCAGGCAGCCATATGGACCACTGCAGGTAGGGTGTGATGTGCAGGGCTCACTGGGATGTTTCCCCTTTGCAACACCTCCATGGTCTCTCTCTCTTCACCCTTCTTTCCCAATGTAGACCTTCAGGACATGTCTGTCATGCTTCTGCGGACTCAAGGTCCCAGCGCTATCTTTGCTGACTACCAGGTGGTTCTGCATGTCCCCGAGTCGGATGCAGATAAAGTGAGAGTTTTCCATGCTATCAGTAAGTATTCCTTCCTTCCTTGCCAGATATCCCTGAAGATATCCCAGATATCCCAGACCCTGAAGCAGATGAACCCTGAACTAAAAGTTCACTGTGGCTAAGGTCTGGGCACCTCCCACTGCCGGAAACACTCATGTACCTCCAAAGCAGTAGTAGAAGATGGGGTTATATGGGAACAGGGATTAAGAAAAGCTTTTCTCAATGAGCTTTCTGAGATTTTGACATTCCCATGGGGTGGATAACTCCTACGTGGCTCCCGGCATCTTTTTGGCTTGGGCAATGACCCAGTCACCAAAGCAGCCCATCTCGTCAGGCAGCGCCTTTTGGCTTTGAACACCCTGGCAGCTGGATCCTCAGCAGCTCCCCACCGAAAATCAGGTCAGGGAACCCAACTATATCATTAGATGCTTAATTCGTGCCATACACCTTGAAAGGGTTGGACCTGAGGGTATAGAGTCCTCTTTGTACAGGAAAGATCAAGTGTGTTCCCCAGAGAAGAAGAGGCACACCCACTCCTCTACAAACTGTGCTGGCATCAGCCACCTACCTCTTTGCTGCTGCCTCCTTCTAGTTTGGTGGACATGTTGGTCACCCCATTTTGCATTGGGTATTTCGGTGTTTCTCCAGGGACTGACTCATACCCCCAGTACATACCTGTGTTGGGGCCGGACAGGCTCTCCTACGTGCTGGACCACTTCGGCAGTGGAGAGAACACCTTTTACGTTGAAGGGTTGTCTTTCCCTGACAGAGGCTTCTCTGGGTTGGTTTCCTTCAGTGCCAGCTTGCTGGAGGTCCCCCATAAGGTACATGAGGTTTGTCCCATCTCCTGCCAAGTCCCCCAGTGGTGAGGTTTTAACCATGACTCTTCACTGGTTTTGCCCCTCACAGAATTCACCAGGCACCCCAATTTTCACGGATACAGTGGTTTTCCGCGTGGCACCCTGGATAATGACACCCAATACCCAGCAGCCTACAGAGGTTTTTGTCTGCAGGTAGGAGGGATGTCACCCTACTGCTCTCCTGCCTTGGAGGACTCTCCCAGGAGGAGTCTTCAACCCTTCCTTGCTATGTAGCTGCTATAGGGTAAGCCAGGCTTTATGCATGTTATACTGGAGGCAATATTTGGATAGGGACTGCTGCACTCATTGCAACCCAAGGAGAAAGGCTGGAGGATGCTCTCTGGATCTGACCTCATGCAGGACTATTGCCCAGCACATTTAGGAATGAGGGATGGGCTGCATGGTCAGAGATTGGGGTGCTTCTCATGATCCGCTATTGCAGCCTTCACTCTTTCCTCTTCCTCCAGCATCCAGCGAGGCTCAGACTCCAATGAAGTGTTTTTGGAAGGACTCAGGGTCCTGCTGAAGAAAGCCAACTGCAAACTGACCATCTGCTCGGAGGTGGAAACCCGAAGTGATCGCTGGATCCAGGTCATCAATTGATGCTTGTAATACTGCTGCTCTTCTGGTCCTTTACAGGCTCCTGGGGCACATAATGTGCTATCAGTGGGGTGACAGTCCTGGTAGGGAGTAGCTGAGTTGCTGAGAGAAGCACCTAGATACTATGAGATGAGCCAGGCATGAAACATGGGGAATGCTGCTGGTGACGGCAACTGGAACTGACAGGGATGTTGCAAGAGGGATTCCATTGCAAGAGAGATTCCATGGGACATTGACCCAGGGGTGATTTGTGCCAGGCACTGTGGTGTCACCCCCCAGGACAGAAAGGCAGCTGTCTCCCTTGCGGTTAAGGGCAAGAGCCAGTCTTTGCCAGGTTTGCCCCATTTCCTGCTCCACCCTCGCCATGTGCCTCATGGAGATTGCTGTCACCTTGCCAGGAGCCTTCCTCTTCCTCTTCTTCTTCCCACTACAGGACGAGCTGGAGTTTGGCTATGTGGAAGCACCACACAAGATCTTCCCTGTTGTCTTTGACTCGCCCAGGAACAGAGGCTTGAAGGATTTTGCTTTTAAGAAGATCCTGGTGTGTTGTTGTGATGCCAACCTCTCCTCCTCCCCACGAATTCCCCCACCCTGGGCATCCCTGTCACTGCTCCTCTCTTCCCTAGGGCCCTGATTTTGGCTACGTGACCCGTGAGCCCCCTGGGAGAGAGATCACGAGCCTTGACTCCTTCGGCAACCTGGATGTCAGCCCTCCAGTGACAGTGAGAGGGAAGGAGTATCCCTTGGGCAGGATCCTTATTGGAAGCCCCCTGCCCTGGTGAGATGTGAAGGGGATTGAGCCCTTTTTCCCACGAGGCGGGGAATCACCAAAAATCCTTATACGAGAAAGGGTTGAACCGCTTAGAGTGGGAATTTGAGGGCACTTCCAATCAAGTCCCGGTTTTACCAGGCAAACCACATCGTTATCCCTCAAAAAATTGTGCCACAGCCCTGATCATTACTGCTTCCCAAGCTGCTGATGCTTCTGCTTGGATCCTACAGCACTATGAACATCCAGGTCCTTAATTTTTGTATTTCCTTTTAAAAGGAAAAGCAGGGAAATCCAGGAAAGGGTGAAATCCTGAATAACTAGAAATTGTTTTGCTCTGGGCAGGCAGTGCTAGGCAGCCCTGCAGCAACAAGAGCACCCTGCAAAATCCTCCACAAAGGAGGTTATTTTTCCAGAGAAATAACAACAGGGACCAATCCAGATCAATGAGGTTTGAGCCAGGATAACAAACGGGATGCTCCCGTCCCAGCCCTGCTACAAGCCAGGGGGTTGCTTTGGTTACAGCAGAGGGTAAATGGCCTTTTCCCAGCCTTGCTGGGACTGTAATTATCCCTTATTAGCAGAGGTTTAATTAATGCTTTCCCAGCCTGCTGCTGTCTGTCTAAGAAACCTTCGCCCCCACGGAAAGCACTGCTGCAAAGTCAGTTAAGATACACCAGGACAGGGGAGATTAAACTCAAAGGAGCCTGAGCAGAGTACGCCACAATTACCTATAGATGTGTTTGACCTAGATATTTATGAATACCTAATATAGGCATATATTAATACATAATATAAATATAATAATGTATAATAGAGGTGTTAAGATGGATATCTGTCTTATTAATACAGCTAGATATTACATATATATATTACATATTATATATAATACAAAGATATATTTCTCAGATGAAGACAAGCTGTATGGAGACCTCAGAGCAGGTTCCAGTGTCTGAAGGGGGCTGCAAGGATACTGGAGAGGGACTCTTTCATCAGGGACTGTTGTGACAGGACAAGGGATGATGGATTCAAACTGAAATGGGGAAAGTTCAGGTTGGAGATAAGGCAGAAGTTCTTCCCTGTGAGAGTGCTGAGGCGCTGGCACAGGGTGCCCAGAGAAGCTGTGGCTGCCCCATCCCTGGCAGTGTTCAAGGCCAGGTTGGACACAGGGGCTTGGAGCAAGCTGCTCTAGTGGAAGGTGTCCCTGCTCTTGGCAGGGGGTTGAAATTGGATGATCTCAAGGTCCTTTCCAATCCAAACCAGTCTGTTATTCTGTGATTCTTCCTGGTGTTTCCCACAAGAATGGAATGTGCTGGCGCACCTTCTCCCCATGGTATGATGTTTGGGGGAAGAATGGGGGTAAATCTTGGGGTGGAGTATGATGGCCACCTGCTTTCTCCTTCTCTGTCTGCTCCAGGACCTCTGGCCGGCGGATGTCCAAGGCTGTCAGGGATTTCCTGTATGCCCAGAAAGTGCAGGCGCCAGTGGAGATTTACTCAGAGTGGCTGAGTGTGGGCCATGTGGATGAATTCCTCACCTTCGTCCCAGCCTATGATAGGAAGGTACCAACCCCTGGAGCCATCCCTGTTCCTGAAAATGCAAAGAAAAAAGCTCTCTTGCAGTTCCTTATCTTCCCTTCTCTTACTGGGTGATGCACTTTCTTTTTGGGGCGGCTTCCCGGGACAGCATCCCAAGCAGCCTATGATGCCTGAGGCTGGCTTGGGGATCAGTGTGATGTCTCTCAGTAGGGTGGTGGGATAAAATATCTCACCAACAGCAAAGTGGTGACTCCCAGACTCCCTCCTGCAGGGTTTCCGTCTCCTTTTGGCCAGCCCCAATGCCTGCTACAAGCTCTTCAAGGAGAAGCAGAGGCAGGGCTATGGTGAAGCTACACTATTTGTTGGTAAGGATTTGAGCATCCCTGTGGTGCAGTGGGGACCACTAGCATCCCTTCCTGGTGTCCCTAACCTCTCTTATCCTATCCCCATGCAGGACTGAAGAATGCTGAGAGGAAAAGTATTGATGAGATCCTGGCAGATGAGCCGTTGAAGAATGACAACAGGCACGTTCAGGTGGGTCTCTGCAGCTGTGGATTTGGGTACATTTGCTGTCTCCCTGCTTGCATGTTGCTGCTGGGTAATTTCTGGATCCAGGGAGCATTTTGGGAGATCCTGGGGAATAGCAAGGAACTGTGGCATGAGTTGCACCATGCTGTGTGAAAGCAGGAAGGCAAGAAGAGCAGCCATGAAGGAGCAGGCACCTTTGGGTGCTGGATTACCCCCAACTCTTCCCAGTGGGACATCATAGAATCATAGCATAGTTTGGGTTGGAAGGGACTTACAAAGGGCAACTAGTCCAACCCTGCTGCATGGAGCAGGGGCATCTTTAACTAGATCACGGGAGATGCCCCAGGTGACTGCAGAGATGTCAAAACCGACAGAAAAAGAGGTTCCTTGAGTTGGGAATGGGTTCAGGAGCAGAATGGATGTAGAAGTAGATGGAGTAGGTGAGGATCCAAACAGGATGCAGTGGGGCACACAGGGATCCATGCATGGCCAGGGGTGGCAATTCCAGGTCCCCTCTCTCCACAGCGCTGTATCGACTGGAACCGTGACCTCCTGAAGCAGGAGCTGGGCCTGAGTGAGCAGGACATCATCGACATTCCCCAGCTCTTCATCCTGAGGGGCTCCCGTGCTGATGCCTTCTTCCCAGACATGGTGAGACCTTGGCACCTCCTCCCCTCTTTTTCTACCCACACCTGATGCAAACACCCCTTTTGGGTAGAAAACACTGATTTTTGGTCTGGCTGCAGGTGAACATGCTGGTGCTGGGCAGGCACTTGGGCATCCCCAAGCCCTTTGGACCGCAGGTGGGTGGGCAGTGCTGCTTGGAGGAGCGGGTGCGGGCACTGCTGGAGCCTCTGGGCCTCACCTGCACTTTCATCGATGACTACTTCTCCTACCATGTCCTCTCTGGGGATGTCCACTGTGGTACCAACGTCCGTCGTAAGCCCTTCACCTTCAAATGGTGGCACATGGTGCCTTGAAGCACCCGGCAATGGGCCTAGGTCCTGCAACTGGAGCATGAAGGTGCATTTGCTGCATCAGAAGATGCAGCAAAATCAAGGGTTTCACCAATAAAGCTGCATTAATGCCAAGGTTGCAGCTCTTCCCTGTCTCCCATCCTTTATCTTCTGCTCTTGGGTTGAAAGTATCATTTGAAACCTGGCTTTTGTTACAGAAATGGTGGTTTTATGGGGTAGGTACAACACTTTGGGATCATGGTACATGTGAATCAGCAGGCAAGGAGGATGTTTTGGGGTTTTGAGACCCCATCCTGTTGTTAAAAGGTCTCAGAGTCCCAGGTTTGTAGCCAATCCCTCCCAAATCCCCCTATATCCACCAAAAATCCGCCTCCAGTGGAGGAGACCAGCTCTACAGCATTACATGGATGCAGAGCCCCCTCGTTGTGCAAATCATTTTACACCACCTCTCTTTGCAGCTGCCCTGACTGCTCTTTCTCTCCTTTTCATCACAACCCAAGCACAGCATTTCCCTGTGCCAACCTGGCTCCTCTCCCCTCACCCAGCAGGAACCAGCACCAGGAACTGAAGCCAGCCCCTGCCTGGGGCATCACTTAGCCCTGTGTAACCCCAAGGGCTATTATAGGGCTAAACCCATGTTTGGGGGGGCTATTTCTTTCCAAGCAGTACTTTTTTGAGGTGTAAAACTACAGCTGCACCAACTGCTGTGACGCCACAAGTGACGCTGGAGATGAAGAGGGAAATACTCCCCAAAAAAGGTCACACATCCCACTTTACACCCTTTTTTTTGCCCCCAAAATGATTTATAACTCCATTTTCCCTGCAGTTATGGCTTTGCTGTGTTGTCCCTGCCACAAAGGAGTGCTATTGAATTCCAGCAGCGTATGACCTGCAGGGAGTTGGTGGGGGACAGCTGCATCTGCAAAGGGCACTCCACGCTGGGACAAGGCTTTCATGAAAACAAAGGCTATTAAAGTTGTGGCTGTCCCCACTGCAGGTGACATACCCACTCCCTGGCCCATGCAGCACCCAGGGGATGGGACAAGCTCCCAGCTTGCACCTTCAACCCTCCCTAAAACAGGAATTAAAGTCACATTTCCCAGCTAAGCAAATGCAACCCTTCAGGAAGAGAAATAAAACCCCACCGAGCCCAGCGCTGGCACGGGCCCAGCTTGGCTCCTGTGTCACACTGAATATTTTACAGCGTGGGTTCATGGGTGGTTGGTCACATCAGTGTCTCTTTGTGCTGAGGGGGGGGGAAACACACCCCCGAGGTTCGTATAAAAGCAACCCCCCCCCCCCCCGTGGGTGTCTTGGGATGCTTTTCCCCCCTCACTGATTCATGCTCCATCACCAGGAAGCACAGCCGGGCATTGCTCACACCCAGCCTGGAGGCTGAAAGCCTGGGGGTGGGATTAAGCCTGGCTTTGGTTGATCTCCTCCCAGCAACCAGGCTTTATAAATCCCCTCGTGCCACCCGTCACAGCACCCAAGGGTGCCCCAGGGGCCTGCCAGCATGGCGCAGCAGCGCCGAGTCCAGCTTTCCACCCAGCGTCCCACCAGCACTGTCTGCGTGCTGGGCACCGAGCTCTCCCTGGATGTCTGCGGGTAAGCTGGGCCGGGGGAAACACATTAAATCCTTTTGCTTTTATCCCATTAATCAAGCTGATAAATCAGCTCAGGGCAGAGTGTGGGGGATGCTGCTGCTTGGGGTGTTTTTCCCAGGGGATGCTGAGTTCTAGGAAGACGAGGATGCTCCAAGTTGTGATGTATCCACCAAGCAGTGACCCCTCTAAGAGCGATTTTGGGGTGCAACACCCCCCCCCCCCGGGAGCTTTAAGTGATGCCTCAAGCTGAGTTTCACATCCTAGCCCCAGGGGTTCCTGCAATAAGGAATTATTTCCCTGTTTCTGGGGAACATGGGGTGAAACCACCATGGAGCTGCTGGCTAGGGTGTCAGCTCCTGGCACTGGGTGTTTCAGCTGCCTCACTGGCTCCAGCCCAAGCTCAAGTGCTTTTCAGTAGCAGGCTTTGCTTTTTGTTTCCTTAAAGCCCTGCCCGAGCTTCCTCAAACCCCAATTTGAGGTTTGATTTTTCTCTAACACATCCAAACCTACTGCACTGCTGCTGCTGACAGCTTCCCATCCTCTCCCACTGCCCCTGGGGTGGGTTTTTCTGTGCTTCCCTCCTCACAGGTCAGGATTTATGCTCCTTGGCCCATCGCCCGTTGTCTCTTGCACCGGGGAGGAGCCATGAGAGCTGCAGCCTGAGCAGCCATGCAGCATTGCTTTGCTCTTAAGGGGATGCAGCTGGTCAGGGCATGGAAACGTGACTATTTGCAAAGGCAAATGCCATATAAACCAGCTCCCAAACAACTCCGGGGTTTTGCTGAGATGGAAAACTGCAGGATTTGTTGGAATTGCATTGGAAGTTGTTGCATTTTACATCATTTGATGCAGTCTAATATTGCAAGGTCCTGTGTGCATTGCAGGGTTTGTTGCAAAGAATATTGTGAGATCTGCTGCTCCTCCAGGATTTGTTGCCTCCTGCAGGATTTAATGTAATCCCCTTTGCTGGGATTTGTTGCCTTTGCCTTTTGCTGGATTTGTTGTAATTACGTTCTGTAGGATTTGATGCATATTGAAAGGCTTGGAGCACTTGCCTGTTGCAGGATGTGTTGTGTGTTGAAAGACTTGTCGCAGTTGTTTTTTGCATGACTTGTTGCCATTGCACATTGCAGGATTTGCTGAATATTGAAGGCTTTCATAGAGTTATAGAATACAGAATGGTTTGGGTTGGAAGGGATCTTAAAACTCATCCAGCTCCAACCCCTGCCACAGGCAGGGACACCTTCCACTAGAGCGGCTTGCTCCAAGCCCCTGTGTCCAACCTGGCCTTGAACACTGCCAGGGATGGGGCAGCCACAGCTTCTCTGGGCACC